>APFE030535587.1:42641-109731 GCA_000404065.3 Pinus taeda | reverse complement strand
ATATATTATCTTACTTTTACAGATGACTATTCTCGCAAGACTTGGATATACTTCTTGAGAAGGAAGGATGAAGTGTTCTCTTGGTTTCGACACTTCAAAGCCCTGATCAAGAATCAAACCGAAAAGAAGATCAAGATCTTAAATACTGATAATGGGACTAAATATGATTCTAACGAGTTTCACGACCTTTGTGAAGAGGCTAGCGTCAAGAGGGAGGCTACTACACCATATACTCCTGAACAGAATGGTGTGGCAGAAAGGAAGAACCGTATGATTGTGGAAGTTGTTCGTGCCATGCTCCATGATCAAAGACTTCCGAAGTTTCTATGGGCCGAAGTTGCAAACACTACTGTATAGGTACAAAACCAATGCCCTCATCAAACATTGGGTTCCAAGACTCTTGAAGAAATGTTCACTGGTAAGAAATCTAACGTATCTCATTTTAGAATTTTTGGAAGCCCTGTATATTTTCATGTGCTGAAAGAGAAAAGGAATAAATTGGATGCATCTGGAAAGAAAGGAATCTTCGTGGGCTATAATGAAAATACTAAGGGCTATAGAATCTATGTTTCTAGTCAAAGGGAAGTCGTGATTAGTCATGATGTCACCTTTGACGAAGATATGACCCTCAGCAAGGTGGACAATCTTCAACTTTGAGGAACTCTCAAGAAGCCGACACCAGGGAACCGAAAGAGAAAGATGATGAAATAATGCCTGATGTGGAAGAACCCATGGATCCTATTGATCCACCTAAGCCCTCCTCTTCCAGGAAGAGGTCCTCTTGGCTTAGGGGGCTACCCAATGATGTTGAAGGACACACTGCACCCCGAGGAACCTTTCGTGAAAGTAAGAAACCCAACGGATATCAGGGTTACCTTACCATCATGAGAACGATCATACAAAATGAGCCTTCATCATTCTCAGATGCGATCAAACATCAGGTATGGAAGGATACTATGACCGAAGAATATGAGTCTATTATGAAGAATGATGTATGGGAAGTAGTTCCCAGACCGCAGGACAAAACAATTGTCACTTTTAAATGGCTTTACAAGATAAAGCATGCAGTAGATGGAAGTATAGAAAAATATAAGGCTCATTTTGTCACTCGTGGCTTCTCCCAGAAGGAATGTATAGACTATAATGAGATATTTGCAGCTATTTCCAGATATACCACTATCCGCTCGATCATAGCCCTTGCAGCTTCAGAAGGATGGAATCTACATCAGATGGATGTCAAGACAACGTTCTTGCATGGTTCGATCAAAGAAGAGGTCTACGTGGAGCAGCCCGAAGGATTTAAGATTCATGATAAAAAATCTCATGTACGCAGGTTGAAGAAAGCTCTCTATGGGCTGAAGCAAGTACCCAAAGCATGGTATGAAAGGATCGACAACTACTTGATGAAGCTGGGATTCACTAGGAGTGAAGTCGACCCTAACCTCTACTTCAAGTTTGAAGATGACAAACCTCTCATACTGGTGCTGTATGTGGATGACCTCTTCCTAACAGGTGCAGACCCTCTCATTCACAAATGTATGAGGGAGTTAGCTTTTGAATTTGAAATGAAGGAGTTAGGATTGATGCACTATTTCCTAGGACTTGAATTTTTGGCAGAAGCCAAGGGAAATTTTCCTATCTTAAGGAAAATATGTGGTGAAGATATTGGAAATTTTTGGTATGGTAGACTGCAAGCCTGTAACTACCCTGATGGAGCTTGACTTTAAGAAGCTAAGCGGTAGCGCTGTTGGACCTGTTTTACAAAATTCCACCGAGTATCATCAACTCGTTGGAGCATTAATGTTCTTAGTGAACTCCCATCCAGATATATGCTTCCCAGTCAACACGTTGAGTCAACATATGGTTGAACCTCACCACATACATTAGATTGGTGCCAAGAATCTATTGAGATATCTTCATGGAATAATCATTTATGGATTAAGATACACTGCCGGCGATGTGAGACTACTTGGATACACTGATGTTGATTGGGCAGGAAGTGTGGTGGATCGTAAGAGCACTTCCGAGTGTTGTTTCTCCTTGGGATCTGCTTTGATATCCTGGATGAGTAGGAAGCAGAAGTTGGTGGCCTTGAGCACCACCAAGGCAGAATATATTGTTGCTAGCATAGCCTTCTGTGAGGTAGTCTGGTTGTGAAAGCTCTTTAGTGAGCTGTTTGGATTTACATTGGATACCACCATGATCCTATGTGACAACCAGAGTGGGATTTGTTTGTTAGAGAATCTCGTATTTTCATGATCACTCCAAGCATATCGATATCAAGTACCACTATATTTGAGATATGGTGCAGGGCGGAGCTATAAGGATCCAACATATCGGTACAGATGAACAAGTCACTGACATTCTGACAAAGCCCCTAGGAAATCTCAAAATATTGACTTTCAGAGAACGACTTGGTGTCATTCAGAAGCCCTCTAACGAGGGTCCTATATGATGTATGGAGCTCTTGTAGCTCCAAGAGGGGGTGCGGTGTACTTCTTGGAGTGACATATGACCACAGGGTAAAAGAATCAAAACTTTCCCTGTATCACCCCGTGGCGACTATGTAGTAGGATGATTAGTTCTCTTGTGAGGTTTGGATGATGTGTTCTCCATGACAAATGTAGCAGGATGATTTGTTCTCCTGTAAGGTCTGGATGATGTGTTCTCCATGACAATTTTAGCAGGATGATTAGTTCTCTTGTGAGGACGAGATTGATTAAGTTCTCCTATCGAGGTATCCTACCCATGCAGTCAGGGACTCATGAGAAGTACCTCTCATCTAATAAATGAGAAGGGAATGAAGATAGGGACCATAGTAGTACTGATGGATGCATCACTGTATCTACCGTACTCCCTATGCTAGGATGACCTTCATTGATCTGGGATCAATGATATTGGTCTGGGACTAGTGGTACCTACTATGACGCTGACTTCGGGTTGGTTGAGACTGGTCTGGGACCAATGATATGCACTTTGAGACTGACTTTGAGTCACTAGAGGATGATACTGGTCTGGGACCAGTGGTAGGAGTTGTACCTACTATGATGCTAACTTCAGGTTGGTTGAGACTGGTCTGGGACCAGTGGTACATACTCTGAGACTGACTTTGAGTGAGTATGATACATCCTCGATCATTTCTTCTTCTTCATAATTTGGAAAAAAGCATAGCATAACAGAACAAAGCAAAGCAAAGCAGTGCAGATCAGTACAGGGCAGAACAAGACAAGAGCAGAACAAGCAACATAGAGCAGAGCAAGGCAGGGTTCAAGCTATACAGGGTAGTGCATTTGATGGATGAATAGTAGCGATCGACAGACAGATTGCAGATGGAGTTCTCCCTAGTTGAGAGGGAGTGTTAAAATTGGAAACTAGGGCCAAACTCTATGTGGGTCATCTTATTCATGGCTGATAATATTTTTATTAGATTCCTCTCATTGAGCGGTGTAGGATTGATCTAAATATCATCTGATTTCGATAAGTATTTATGGAGATATGAATTTATTTTGATTATGGAATAATTATCAAGCCTACCAACAACTCATGTAGGCTCAGAAGCCCAACAGCTGCATCTATTCAATCATCAACAAATGTGTATAAATACAAGAGGTATTTTCCTTATTTAGACTCACTCAACTCATCACATCTCTCTCTCTCTCCTGCACAAAAAGAGACTCTTCTCTCAAACATGTGGAAGGAAGGTGCAAAACTTGAAGTTGCAACTGCAGATCAGAATTTTGACCACCGTTGACCATCATACTCCCTCCTCTGAACTGCATTATAGGTGTATCTAGATCTCCTATGAAGGTCATATTTTTCGGTGAAGAAATCAAGCTGATCCGACGGTTGGTTGGCAAGATATTGACTGCCCTAGTTTTGGTGCTGATGCTACTAATGCTGATGTTTCTGATCTAGGGTTTGCTACTGTTGATATAAATCATATTTTGTACTATTTCTCTCTGCTGAATTATTGAAGATAAAATAAGATTTGATCAAAGGGTTCCCCCATATTGGGGTTTGTCCCTGGCTAGCCGCCACATCTTGTGTCTCTTGTCTTGGCTTGTTTTTTGTTGATCGTTTAATGTTCTATCTGCACTTTACTTATGCACATGTGATTGCTAATCTGTGAATAATAATAAGAAAGAGAAGTAAACTGCTCTAAGCATAGAACATACCATAAATTAACAAACTCAACTCTACATAGGCAAAGTACATGGCAGCTAGCATGGCCACATGCAAAGTTATATGGCTTTGGAAGCTATTAGTGAGTTTTTTCATTCAAAAGATGGAGGTGACTAGTATATACTACGATAATCAGAGTTGCATCAAGCACTCTAAGAATCTAGTGTTCCATGATAGGTTGAAACATATAGACATACAATAGTACTTCATCAAATATTGTCAGCATCATGGAGTAGTCCAACTACAACATGTTCACATATAGCAGTAGTTTGCAGATATACTCATGAAAGCTCTAGAGAGAGCTAAGTTCATCTATTTCAGAGAAAATATGGGTGTAGTGGAAAACCATTTTGAGTAGAAGGGACAATAGATCAATTCTTAGTTGTAGTAGTTGCAATAGCAGCAATAGTATGAGATCAGATGCAGCGTAGGTAGCATTGGCAAGAGTGTAGGGAAGCATAATGTCATTTCAGCGGTAGGGTAGAAGCAGAGCAGTTCATCTACAAGGTTATCGGGTGAATCATAGTTTGCACAAAATCCTGGTGGATATTGATGGTATGTTGCAGATGTCAGACACCAACAACATGGTCGAGCTATAGAGGAGAGATGTTGGAGTGGAGAGAACATCGTCCTTGCTAAGAGGGAGTGTTATTTTTTGATTAATTTGGTAGCATTAGACATGTTTTTTAGTCTCGATTTGTTTCTAAGAGGGTAAGGAAAATGAGATCTCCAAAACCCAAAAAAGGTTTTCCAAAATAAGCTTGTGAAACACCTCATTTAAATTAATTAACCATTATTTAAATATTTCATATGTCAAAGTTAGGAAAACTGGTTAATTAAAGTGAATTAATTAAGGAGATTGACTTATTCTCTACAGACTTCTAGAAAATCATAGAGATCAATTTTGAGATGATCTTAACAGTTGATGAGAATATAAACATGGTTGTTGGTTCCCAAATAAGAGACTATAAGAGCAATTCGATGGGATGGAGAAGGAAACAAGAGGGAAGCAAATTTCCTTGGCAAATCGAGCTATCCATTTGTCGTTATTCAACAAGGAAGAGAGCTTAATCCAGAAGGAGAGAATCAGCGATTGAGGGAGTAATAAAGAAGAATTTATGAAAAGTTTCCTAGCAATTTTCTAGTGCTGGAGAGGTAGGAAAAAGGAGACCAGAATATTCTGTAGAGAAAGTCATCCAAGAAGTGCGAGTAAGATAGTCCAACAGATCTAGTTAACAGGAAGGATTTATTTCAGTTGTCGAAGGTGATATTTTAGTCTAGAAGGCAGAGAAAAAATTTTCCAGAGGTAGAGGGAGGCTATACATCCCAATTGAAGGCATATATAGGGTTTTATGACTTCCATGAGGCTAGTAGTGAAAGAAACCAAAGAGGCAGTGTGAGAAAGCCAGAGGGAGGCCAAATTATTTTGTAGAGGGAGAAATTTTCTCGTAATTATCTTGGCATGATTATTTGTCAGAGTATTTCCAACTTGGCATCTATATTATTGTACTTAGAAATTTGATGCATCATAATAAAATAAACCCTCATCTGTTGCATCGATTTACCCTTCAGGTTTTTTCAGGGGCATTAGTCCAAAAATTATTGTGTTAATTTTATGTGTGTGCAGATATTTCTCAAATCTTTATTTCATTTTTTGGAGCGTATTTTATGGAGGAAATTGCAATTGTGAGTTATTTGTTAATTGTCGTAAAAAATTAAACTACTGACAGTTAGGAGGATAATATCCAAAAATTGCAATCGTGGAATTTTCATAGTGAGTAGCCTTAGTAAGATTAGAGAACGAGTCTGAAATCCCTTCAAATGAATTGAGGTTCCACAACACGAGTCTCAGTTCTATTTCAATTTTTAGCCTTCAAGTCCTACGAGAGCCTCAAAAAGTACAACCCAGAAAAGGGTTGAATTCACTTCATTGGAAACTCAAAGAATGATCCTATAATGTGTGTAGAAATCAACCCGTATAACCCTTAAACCCCAAAATCCATACCCAAGAATTCAATCATAGACCCATAAATCTTCAACAACTTCGACCTCCTTAAAATTTTGAATGCTCCATAGGGCCACAAATAATTTCAAAGAGAGATCAATGAATATTTTGTGTCTTGGAGGGAAAGCGCTCCTTGCTTTTATAAAGTCTGAAATTCTTTTGAAGGGATAGGCCGACTTCTCATGGAGGGAAGATAAAAATTCATTTTTTTTTGTTTGGAGCCAAAAAAACCCCAAACAAAATGAGGCCAACCTTAACATTTGATTTGAGTTTAAATTTTAATGCCCTCAATGAAATACTTAAGCCAGGTAATATTTAATTTGATTTTTTAATGAGAATCCGTTTTAACCTCGTGAGTTGCCAGCTAATAATAAATTTCCGCATCATCTAGCACATGGAGATATTGACCCCAAGAAGGGGCTTCATTCTTTGATTGGGCATATTTCCCAAACTGTGAGGAGTTTCATGACAAGCCATATATTGTTGGAATCGGCATGAAAAAGACTATCCAATTATGATGGTCATGAGCCCAAACAAACTCATCTTCATACCTAAATTCCTCATTAGTTGTGGGGCATCTACGGCTTTATAAAGCTTATTTTCATTTGGAGCTTCTAATTGATGCAACCTATGACATATATTAAGAGTCTTCAAAAACCGAAGTTGGCATCAATCAAAACATCATTCAACACCATATACCACATGGATTTGTAAGTCTAAGCTAGAATTGTATGCCCATTAAAATCATCCGCACAGACCCACAATTGAGACAATCAATCATGAGGGAAATTTGACCAAATAGAATTAATTTAAAAATAATTAATTAGCTTGAAAATTATCTTGAGCTATCAAGAATAAATATAGAATGCTTTTTGGTTCTCCTATTTGTATTGAAATCAATATTGAAAAAGAACCCAAGCCTAGGCAAAAAAATCCCTAGACAAAAAAGCCCTAAATCCAAATATGATGATGATTTTGGGCGTGCCTCTGATTGCAACCAATTTGATGATGTTGGGAATAGATCTAAGACTGATTGTCAACATTAACAGGATTTGGATTTGTGTTTAAAGAGCTGGTTTTGGATGGGTTAATATAGTGATATAGTAATAGTCATCAACCATAAAATCAATGATTTACAATTGGAAAATCAAAGCTTAAGCCACAAAACCAATTTATGGCTGAACAACATAACCAAAAAGTAACATAACTGAACAAGAAGCTTCCGCTAGCCGAAAAGCAAGTGATAATTAAATCCTAAAGTGTTAATGTTACTATTACTTCAGATCTACAAAAGCTTGCTAGTGTCAAATAATGAATGTTACTATTTAATTTGTTTTATTGCTTTTATTAGTAGTTACAAAAACACTGATTCTGTAGGCACTCTCTTAAAAAAAATGGGTTATTAAATTAATATGTTTATATGTTTCAAGTGTCCAGTGCATACATGCAACTGAGTTTTGATTTCCAAACATGTTGAATGTGGTCCATGCAATTAGTATCTCTTGATGATACGAGGTATTTTGTTAAAGTGAGTTGCTGGATTTTTTTTATTCTTGAGAAACCTTTTATACAATCCACATACAATCCACAGGGTCGAACTTATTGGATAAACAATGCCTCCTAATTTTTGGGGGAACCATGCTTTTATTTTAGAGATTAGTCAATTTTGTATTATCATAACTCTATTAAGTATAAATAGAGTATGAAAGATTAAAGGGGGGAGGGATGGAAAATATGAAACTTTGATGAATGGTGGCAATGAAATTTTGTGTTTGATCATACTTGTAATTTTTGTATTAAATGTTTTTAATGCAAAAAAAACCATATTTGTTTATCTCTTAAATATTTTATTGTCATATATTATTTCTCTAATAATCTTATGAAAAACACTCTATTGGATATTTTATTACTGTTACATACCTGATTGTGTATCAGGAATTAATGGTTTTATTTTAATTCATCTTTCCTACCTTTTCTCAATTCTCTTTGCTCGAATTCAGACTAGATTAGTTCTTACAATTGTTATCTACAAGAATTAGTTTGATTCTTTGTAATGTGAATTTTAGTTCATGGAATGATTTTCATAGATTAAATTTGTTATATGTACATTTTTTATGCAAATAAAACTGACATTGTGACCATTTTGTTTTCTGAATCATCAATTGTAGTCCTTTGTTTCCATGAATTAGACTTCTCTGGTTCATTAGTGAATGAATGATTATTTTATAAACAAGAAAGAAAATACAATCATTTAGTTTGTTTTAGCTCTTGGAAAATATAGTTAATTAGTAATTTTTCTCTGAATATTTCCAGTGTGAATTAATTAAAATAATATGAGACTCCTTTTAGATTCTTTAAGAGGAACAATAAGTTAGTTGTGATATGGCTTATTACCTCTTATTTTTATGTTCATACATGAATTTGATTTTATTTTTTCATTTAGAATTTAAATTTGTCCTTAAATTATTTTACAACTTATGATAAATATCACTTCTCATCAATTAAGTGTTACTTATGGTGTTTTTATAGTCATTATATTTATATATATAATTTGTAAATGTTAACGTATGACCCTTTTCAAGAGATTTTAACACTTTCTTTCCCTTAGGGAAGATTTTTTTTTTTGCTAGCATAGCCATTAAACCTATTAGGAACAACCATACCAAATGGCTTGTGTTATATTTAAATAACCTTGGACTAGGTTGTTTTCCTCTTATTTGACATATGATCAATAGACCTATCAACAAATGGCACTATAAGGAGGGACTAATTAGACCTAATGTCCAAAGGGATCCACAAAATACCTCTGACCAATAAATCCCCAATCATTACTCATATTAATTCAATTCCTCCCATGACTTAAATTTATTCCACCTCTAAGCCTAACCTAATTGTTTCCACACCATCTTGTCACTCTATGCACATTGCCAATGAACCCTCTACTCCCGCTCCTTCTCTGGTAAAAATTAAGGTCGAAAATATAATTCAAAGTTCGTAGAAAGTACTCTCAAGAGCTTAGGATAATGTAGCAATAGATAGAGCTATTGAGGAGAAATTTTCCCAACATCTCACCTCACTCATTGATTTATAGCTAGGCAACTCCCATGTGCTCATTCCCGAGCCTTAAGACCCTGAACCTACTAGTACACCTAATCATATATTGAATGATATTTTGATTAGCCAAGTTGATCCTAGTAAAAAAGAGTCAAAATTACTTGTTTTTTAACCTATATCACCTACATAAGAACAAACTAATTGAGGAGTAGGAGGATTCAGTCCACCACCTTCACCACCTAGCTCATCCTCCTCTTCTTCCAGTGAGGATTCTTCCGAAAGCTTTGGGAATTCTTCATTGATTGAATCGGGAACATCAAATAATCCACAATTTTCACCACATATGGCGAATAAACAACCAAATAATCCCGCTACGCCATAGCTTGATCATGATGCAGTTGCTATACTAGGTAGCTAACACTCTTTGTCCAAAAATCTTAAAATGTTTCTACCAAGATTTAACCCTAATACTAAGAAACATGCTGACAACCAAATTAATAAATTCATGTTATCTATTAGGCTAAGGAATTTACAACGCAAAGATGTTCTCTATCAATTATACCCCTATACCTTCTAGGGTAAAGCCCCCCCATGGTACTTTTCCTAATAACCTCAAAGTATAACATCCTAGAGTAAATTTGAGACTTCTTTTATCATAATATTTGGTGAAGAAAAAGCTCCTGAAGTCTTGGTAATGGAACTATCCAATATGAAAATGGATTGAAAAGAAAGTATCAAAGACTTAAATGTGAGATTCGTCACTTTAAAGAATAAGATTCCCATCAAATCCATGCCTGCAAAAAATATTTTCATTGATTACTATGTCAAATCCTTACCTGTTACCATTGCCATATGGGTGAAAAGAGCTCAAATGGAAACTCTTCAAGAAGCCTTTGACAATTCAATTTATGTTGAAAAAGATACGCTTATTCTTAAGGACTCTTCTTCTTGAAAGAAACTTGAACCACCACCTAAACCAACTGTGGCCAAGAAAGAACAAGGAGACCTATACCTCAAAATCTTGCAAAAGCTAATTAATAAATTTTCAAATGAGATTGTTTATCTTGAAAAACATTCAAGACAAGGACCCTATAACAAGGTATATTTTAAACCTCCTTTTAAGAATAATTTCCAAAATAAACCAACCCCTCCTAGTGAAGGACTAAATGTTGAAGGATTAGGAAATGTTCTCCAAGCTTTGATTTCCAGGACCGACTCATTCGGTGATGGGAAAACTAATGAACCAGATGAAGTTGATGGTACTGAGTAAACATATTTGGATGATGATAAAAATCAAACTACTCCTACTATGGGCCATTTTGAAGATCTAATTCATGACTTGTTTGAGGATGATTGTGAAACTATTTTTTGTAAATCAACATCCTTATAGCACCCATAACAAAAATTGATATGATGGTCACCATCCCTCTACCTCGACCAAAGATAAGAATTTAAAGAAACAAGTTGAAATGCCTAAAATAATTTTTTGTGCAAATTTGAAATATGATCCCATTGAAGATCTTAAAAAGTTGAAAGCCAATATTTTGATTTATGAGCTATTGATATTTCCTCCTGTATAGTAGAAAATTCAACTGGATGAAATTTCAGGTAAGAAAACACTAAGAAAAAGGCTTCTCCTAATGAGGAAATAGATAATTTTGAAAAACCTATAATAGGTCCAATCTCTGTCATGAAGCACTCCTTAGGTAATCCTCCCACACAAACAAAGAAACCAAATGTTCCTCCCTTTATGTTGACTTTTGAAATTTACAATAGAAATGTGCATAACCATATGGTCGACTCTGGAGCTTCCTCCAATGTCATGCCTCTCTCTATTTATAAGATAATTAATGTAGATATTAAACCATCTGAAATTAAAATTGTTTGGATTTATCATACCAATGTCAAAGTTGTGGGAGAAATAACTAGTGTGCTCATTAGACTATCTTCTGTCATAGGATTTATCATGTAATAGATATTGTTTTTTCACACATACCTGAAGCTTATGGTCTATTTTTAAACATGGATTGATCACAACACATGAATGTTTACTTTATTATAGATTGGTCCCATTTGTGGATACCTTTGAATGGTCAACATAACAAAATAAGGATACATAGGGAGTGTTATATTAAATATACTATTACTAACCTGAATGATCTTAATGAACTGATATTGGTCAATGATTTTCTTTTGGGAAATTTTGGCATTAACACATTTTTCATAAACTTTACTACTGAAATTTACCCTTTTTCAAACTGACAACAATAATTTGAACTCACTTCTAGTACCAAGTTGGTAGGATCAAATAATACTTTAATTGATGTTAATGTTATAGGAAATTATGTAAGTTATGAACTATGGTCCTTATTTTGATGGATCTAGATCCAAGGAAGGTATTGGTGCTCACTGTTTGTTGCTTGATCCTGAAGGAAATACGATTTTTATTGCATGTAGATTAGATTAAATTGTAAAAATAATATTATAAAGTATGAAGCTCTTATTCAAGGACTCAAAAGGCCATTGATCTTGATGTTAAATTGTTGACTATCTTTGGCGACTCTAAAATCATAGTTAAAAAGGTACATAATTCCATTCATTATGTTTCTACTCATTTAAAGAGTTATAAAGCTAAGGTATGAAATTTGTTGTCTCACTTTCTATATTTCAGTATCATTTCCATTCCTAGATCCAATAATCAAGAAGCAGAATTGTTAGCAAATGTTGCAGCTATATTACTACCCGTTGAAGGCTTTGCACTTAATTCGATTTCAGTTGAGTTATTTTTCATACCATATATTCCTAATAATGTTACTAATTGGCGTGTGTTTGATGAGGACCAACAAATTATTGATTTTCTCCACATGGAAGATAATTTTCAAGATGCAACAATTGATGAGATCACCCACGCAAAAGATCTACAGAACTTTTCAAAAATATGCAAGCATCGATCAGTGGAAGATACTTTCAATATGGAAAAATCTACCCCAAAATATATTGTCAGGTTAGAAACGTTTTACGATCTTCATTATAAATTTAAATGGGTTTTGAATTTTAAAACAAATAGTTCCTCTATGCGATACAAAACTATCAATTTAGGAACTGAATCCAATCCAAATAACATAAATTTAGGGATTGATTGTACTGAAAAAGAAAAATCAGATTTCATCCAACTATTCAAGGAATACAAAAATATATTCACTTGGACATATGATTATTTAAAAACTTTCGACCCTACTATAACGTAGCATGCAATCCCAATGAAATCCCAAATGAAAACTTTTCAATAGAAAATTAGAAAAATGCACCCTAGCCTTGAACCTTCTGTTTAAAGAAAATTGAATAAACTTCTAGTTACTAAGGAAATATTTACTATCTAATAGACTCAAAGCATTTCTTATCTCATTCCAGTGAGAAAGAAAATGGGGATATTCGACTTTATGTCGATTTCTACAATATTAAAAAGGCTACAGATAAAGACAACTATTTTGTTCCACCCATGGAGCAGATTTTACAACGTGTCTCTAGTTCTGAGATGCTATCCTTATTGGATGTTTTTTTAGGTTACAATCATGTTATGGTATTTCTTGTAGATCAGCTTAAGGGTACCTTTAGAATCCCATGTGACACTTTCTCCTATGGGAATATATCTTTTGTGCTAATTAAAGTTGGGGCCACCTTGCCGAGAGAAATGGACATTGCTTTCCATGGTTTGATAAATGAATCAGTTGTTGTTTATTTAGATGATATCACCATGTAATCTAAAAATAGACCAAATCACCCATTGCATATGAGAAATGTATTTGAACGGTGCAAAAAATATGGCATACTCCTTAATTATAAGATGCCCATATTTGTCATTATTAAGGGAAAGTTGCTTAATTTCGTAGTCTCAAAAAATGGAATGATGATTGATCTTGAGTGAACTCAAGCTATTGTAAATTTATCCCACAACACCTATAAGAATCCATGCAATATGTTTTGGGGAAGATAAATTTTCTAAGGTTTTTTCCCAATTTCTTTGAGATTGTGAGACCACTCCAAAATTTGATTAAAAAGAGCTATTTTTTCAAGTGGGGTGAACAGGAAAAGGGATCCTTTCATACAATTAGGTAAGCCATATCTAAAGCACATTCTCTAATGAGTACTAAGTTTTCTAAAGACTTCACTATGCATACTTTTTCATCTAATAATTTTTATGTTGTTATTCTCACCCAAAAGAATGATCAAAACAATGAAATCCTATCTCATTTATCAGTTGTTATTTTAAAGGGGCATAATTAAATTATTTAGGTGTGGATAAGCAACTTGTTGTCTTTAAAGAAGTAAAACATTTTAGACCATACTTGTTGAAATCCAAAACCAAAGTAACTTTCCTTATACAATAGTTAGAAACTTGCTGATCCATAAATAGCTTGGTTAGAAAAGAGCCCACTAGATGAAAACTCTCCAGGAATATGACCTTAAGATCAAATCTACCCAAATTGTTAGAGGATACGATCTTTGTAAGTTAGTTGTTGATTTGGTTCATTCACTCGATGAATATTTATGTTTAAGCGATGAAGCATTTTTAAATCAAAATAAAATTTTATATGCTCTGGATAATCCTGATTCATGGTACATTCATATCATTTTTTTTCTTGATTCATGGTATTTATCCTACACATTTGGATGTGAGGAAAAGAAGAGAATTAAGACTTAAATCAAACCCTTTTCAACTTATTAATAATATTCTTTTTGGGAAAAAAAATGGAGTTTTGCTTCATTGTTTGGAATAGGAAGATTCTGTAAAGGTTTTGAAAGAATTACATTCAAGGCCTGTTGAAGGCCATTTTGGCAAAGACATAATAGCACAAAAATTCTTAAGGGCTGGATATTATTTGCCAACTTTTTTTTAGGATGGCCATTCCTTGGATGGAAAATGTGAAATTTTATAGAAGGATATTGGTAAAGTTAAAAAAGTTTCCTTTCCTTTACAACCTGCGTCTATTGATGCTCCTTTTCAGCAATGGGGCTTAGACATTGTAGGTCCTATCAACCCTAATTCATCTCTTCAACACAAATGCATCCTAAAAATGACATATCACTTTACAATATGGGTACAAGCAGTCCCTCTTTGAGTCATTAATATTGACTAGGTGATATCTTTCCTTGAAACTAATATCATCACTCGTTTCGATATCCATGAATTATTAGTTTTTTATAATGCTTCTTACTTTTCTTCTCTAGATCTAAATACATATGCCTTGGAAAATGAAATTCAAACTAAATATTCAACAAACTATTACCATTAGGGGAATTGATTTGTTAAATCCACTAATAAAAATTTAATCAATATCTTGAAAAAAAAGTAGCAAAACACCATAAGAATTGGCATACTATATTATTTAATGTGTTATGGTTCAACAAGATAACCCCTAAAGATTCCATTGGTACTTCCCCATTCTTCCTCGTGTATCGAAGAGAAGCTACACTCCCTCCCAACATATCTTTACCATCATCGTAACTCTCCCAAAAGGTATAAGAAAATGAATGATCTGCTATGGAAAGTAGAATTAATAACTTACCCAAACTAGAATAGGAAAGAGATAAAGCCAAAAAAAAATTAGATCAACATAAAAAAATAATTAAACATTGCTTTGATGATAGGTCTTCCTCTGATAATTTGAAGTAGGAGATTTGGTTCTTAAGTGGGATAAAGTCATGCTAAGGAGAAAGGGCAACACACTAAGTTTCCAAAGCTTTGGTTGTGACCATTTATTATTATAGAAAAACTTTGTCCTAGTAAATTTTGGTTTCAAACACTGCAAGGAAACTCTAAATACCTTCCAGTAAATGGCCAAGTTCCAAAGAAGTAATTTTCTTGATTCCCTTTTGGGAGATTAGTTTTGTAAATATTTATTTTGATTTGATTTTTGCAGTTTGTTTTATTTGTTTTTGGTTTGAATTGGATTTCTACTGATTTTAGGCTCTTTTTTTTTATAAAAGTTTATTTAGTTTGTTTATCATGATCACAGAAAGGAGAATAATTTATAAATAAAACCTTGTTTTAAAGGAATTTTTTCTACAAAGATGTTTCTCATTTGCTGATACCTAATTGTTTGATCATCCTGTCTCTGAGATTGATTTTTTTTTTATCAGTTGTAATGAAGACTATTTGAATTTCTCTATCATCCTTGATGAAATTTCATCTTTAACCCAATAAAAAAAGTATTTTTCTAGGCAATTTACTTTTAAAGTAATCAATTTTAGGAAAACAAGATTAACCAATGCAAAATTGATAACTGCTAACTTCTTACACCACCCTCACTCTTAAGGGAGTTCTTAAGTTCGCTTGCCCATTTGTTAGATGATTTCCTATGAGATGAAGAATTAACAAAGCCTAATCCTAATATAGCGAGTTAGTTGAAGGACAATAGGTATCATCACAAGCGAACCTACCATGATCATAGACTCTTACAAAGTGAAATTACCACAACTAGTCACCAAGCTAGGATATGCATTTTTGTCATAGGAATAACAGATAGGAGATCTCATCATGAGCCACCTTATTCACCTTGTTATTTTCTATGAGTGGCAATGTCATCATCTTGTCAGCAAGCCATGGCAGCGTCTTTCAACTAATTTTCAATAAGTTGGAAGAAAAGCAAAAGGGATCTCAAATCACATATAAATTCCCAGCAGATGGGACAAGAGCATCTAAAATTGGTTAAAGGGTAGCCCTGTAAAGAATATGAATGCCTACTATAAAAAAAGGCCATACATTTGGTATTGAATTCATTTTAAAACTATCATTTACCTGGTTAGATTAGCTTTCCCAAGATTTATTACTAGTAAATTTCGTTATTTTTGTACATGTTAAATAAATATGGGCTCATTTATCATTAAGTTATTAAATGGTGATGAAAATTATACAGATATTTTGATGACAACATGATTAAGTCATTAATAGATAATTTATAGATACCATCCTTCGATTTGTTTGGCATTGTGCATTTATGAACATATTTTTTTTATTCCTTTACATGTTTCAGATTTTCAGCAAAGGTAATTGTTCCACCAAATGAGTTGTCATTTGTTGGTACCCCAACAATTCCCCTTCCATTTTATTTAAATGAAATGGCCCCCCATGTAAATGGATTATTTCTAGTGTTAGTTGATTGGATTGTTAATTCTAAACACCAATTTTTTTTTGTCAGACTGGTAAATTTTTGAAAGATCTTATACCCTCAAGTCTTGTCATGAATCCAGATGTTTATAAGTTCATGACTTCTAGCATGAAATTCAAAAACACTATTGCAACAAGTTTTCCCATTGTTTTTAATTCCATCATCGATTCCATGACACTGTTATGTTTACTTTCTCTAAGGAATTAAGGATTTGATTGTGATTCTTATTTGTAGTCTTGAATTACATATAAGGTTATGTTTGTTTTTATGTTTTTCTAAGAGTTAGAATGAAATTTTTTTCTATACATACCTTATGTTCACTTTTCTTTTAAAAAATTAAAACACCATGTTTGTATCATCAAGAATTACATTAAGGATTTGATTCTTGTAATTAGTCAGTTGTGGGAATTCAAATGTCGGGAGAAATGTATGTATGGGATCTAAATTTAAGAGATATGGTATATCATGTTTGAAACTAAAACTCCAATGGAATTTATTTCAGCCTTATGTTGTAGGTTTATGGTTTTGTCACAATTTGTATTTGGAACCTTTGATGATTCACAAATCAAAAGTATTAATGGTGCTTACTACTCATCCCTAACATCGTGGCAACATGTGGTTATATGGCCAATTGTCTTTCTTACACCTAGGTTATGGAAATTAGTGTGATCATCCTGCAACTAATTATACCCATCATACACCGAACCAAACCATTACTCAAAACCTATCCCAGAGTACAATGCCATTTTATCCTAATTTGAGGCCTATTTTGGCCATTATCATGCATGCCTTTGGCATTTTCACATGTATGAGGTTTTTTCTTTCTTACACCTTTCAACTCTATGCTCATCCCCTCCTCTAAGTAAGGCTACATATGAATTGATATATCCATCCAACTCATGGATCCGATGATGAAGTTTGAACCTCCAAGCAATAAAATTATGGAAGCATATGAAGAATACTTGTCCTTGTTTAAGAAGGTAGGATGGTGGGATTTCATCGTAGCCTTTCATGGCCACAATGTGGAGATTTCTAGAGCTTTTTCTTAATCATGTAATAGCAATATAGGTCAAGTAAGTGACATAAAAAACCCAATGAACTAGGATTTCATTTCTGAGTCCACTCACTTGTCAGTTGTGGGTGAAAGATAGTCGGAAAAATGTTGTTTGAAGGAAATTCCTTGGACAAAGTTTTTGTTGTCAAAGAAGTGGTTGTAAAACCAAAAAGGTTTGCATGTAACTCAAATCAAGTAAAAATGGCATGATTTTGTTTTAATTAATAGGAAATTTATAACTTGTGGAAGTTGTTACAATTTGATTTTTTATTACGTATTATCTTCCTCCTTATTGTTTTCCTCGGTTATTGGTTTAATCTCCGCTACTACCTATACAAGATTCTTACTAAAATGGATAAATTTCATCAGAAAGGGTTTAAGAATCCTGATAGAATCATTTTCCATTATGGCTTAATGTGTATCCTTGTTGAATTTAGGTTATCACAATTAGGGGATTCTTGGGAGGCTTTCCTCCACAAAAATAAATTTGATGAATTTATGGCTAAGAATGAGGAGGGAATTCCTCCACAGGTTGATGAGATTCTCAGGGTTATTCATGTAATTGTTTTTGAAACTCTAGTTTCATCAATTCACTAGAGCTCAAAGCCTAAAAACCATAATGAACCACCTGAGCTAAACCCGAAAACTTTCACATATGATGAAGTCATAGAATTAGATTTTACTTTCATCACTCACAACTGAGCAAAGAGGTCCAAAATCAATCTTCAGGGGGGAAATATCAACCCTATACTGCCTAGAAATTGTAAGTTTGAGCCAGAATTTTCTACCCATAAGAATAATTTGCAAAAACATGCAGTTGAGACAATCAATCGTGAGGAAAATTTGACCAAATAGAATCAATTTAAAAATAAGCAATTAACATGAAAACTATCTTGAGCTAGCAATAATATATCTAGGAAGGTTTTGGATTCTCCTATTTATATTGAAATCGATATTGAAAAATAACCCAAGCCTAGACATAAAAGCCCAAAATCCAAGTCTGATGATGATTTTGGGTGTGACTGTAATTGCAACCAATTGGATGATGCCAGGAATAGATCTAAGACTGACTGCCAACATGAACAAGATTCAGCTAAGTGTTTGAAGAGTTGATTTTGGATGGAGAAATATAGTGTTGCAGTACCATTCCTCAAGCATAAAATCAATGATTTACAATTGGAAAACCAAAAACTTAAGCTGCAAAAGCGATCTATGGCTAGGCAACATAACCGACAAGTAATAGAACAAAACAAGATGCTTCAACTAGTTGAAAAGAAAGCGATAATTAAATCCTCAGGAGTTAATGTTATTATTACTTCATATTTACAGAACATTGTTGGTAGCCAAATAATGGATGTTTAATTTATTTGATTTTAACTTTTCATGTCTTTTATGAGGTACAAATACATGTTTAATTTGTTTTATTGGTTTTATTAGTAGCTATAGAGCCATAGATTTTGTAGCCGCTCTCTTAAAATCTATGGTTTATTAATTCAATTTGTTTATATGTTATAAGTGTCTAGTGTAGATATGCAAATGATTTTTGATTTCCAAACATGCTAAATCTAGTCCATGTAGTTAGTATCTCTTGATGATATGAGATCTTCTGTTGCAGTCATTTGTTTATTTTTAAGAAAATAATGGTATAGTCCATAACGTCAAACTTATTGGATAAACAATGCCTCCTAATTTTCGGTGAACCATGTTTTTATTTTAGATATTAGTCAATTTTGTATTAACATAACTCTATTAAATATATGTAGAGTATTAAAGATTGAAAAAGTGGGAGGTGGAAAAGATGAAACTTTGATGAATGGTGGCAATGAAACTTTGGGTTCGATCAAACTTCTATAAGTTTTTGTATTGAACACTTGTAATGCAAAAAGACATATACTTTTATCTTTTAAATATTTCTGTGTCATATATCATTTCTCTAATAATATCTGGACTATTTTTCATTTTTTTGGATATTTTATTATTGTTACATACCTAACTATGTATCAAGGATTAATTGTTTTATTTTAATTCATATTTCCTACCTTTTGTTAATTCTCTTTTCTCGAAATTAGACTAGGTTAGTTACTGTGATTGTTATCTACAAGAATTAGTTTTAGACTCTGTAATGTGCAGTTTAGTTCATGGAATGATTTTTATAGATTAAATTAGGTAATGAATGATTATGTTATAAACGAGAAAGAAAATACATTCATTTAGTCTATTTTATCTCTTGGCCAAGACAGTTAATTAGTAATTTTTATTTTGTCCTTCTAAGATTTCTAGTGTGAATTAATTAAAATAATTTAAGACTCATTTCAGATTTTTTTAAGAGGAATGATAAGTTATTTGTGATATGGCTTATTACCTCTAATTGTTTTGTCCATACTTGAAGTCGATTTTAATTTTTCAATCAAAATTTAAATTTCTTCTTAAGTTTTTTTACAACCTATGCTAAATATCATTTCTCATCAAGTAGTTGTTACTTCTAGTGTTTTTATATTCTGTATATTTGTATATATAAATTGTTAATGTTAGAATATGACCATTTTCAAGGGATTTTAACTCTTTCTTTCCCTTAAGGAATAATTGTTTTGGCTACCAGAGCCATTAAACCTGTTAGGGACAACCATACCAAATGGCTTGGGTTAGATCTAAAGAACCTCGGACTAGGTTGTTTCCTCTTGTTGGCATATGGTCAATTACGCTCATCAACATGTAGGTACACTTATTTTCTTTTATTTATTTTAAATTCATTGGATGTTATGGATTTGTATTTGGAAAATCACTTAGAAATCTGTCGGGGGTGGAAAATGTCACTATCATTGTCTCCCATAACATTCCCTCACAACTCTTGTTTTGATCTACTCCAATATCCATGCATGAGAAGACTTACAATATTCCTTATAAATCCTTGTTACTATCGACAAGAGGGTGAAAACATGAAATTAGGAAACACTTTTTGGTATGTGGAGTGAATTTTGGCTATGTTTGGAAAACTCTCGGCTGAGAAAACATGTCAAAATATTTTCTCGGCTGAGATTTCAATCATTTCTCGACCAAGAGTTTTAAAATATTTTAGTTGAGAGATTAACATAGTTAATCTCGAGTTTGTAAACTCTCGATCGAGACTATAAAAAGTTTTTGGTCGAGAGCTTTGAGAAGACAATTTCACAGACACAAACTCTTAGCCGAAATTTTAGATTCTAACTCAAACTCTTATTTGAGAGTTTTAGATTCTAATTTATTCTCTCGGATGAACATTTGATTGAAAACAATTTCTCGGCCACAAACTCTTGGCCAATAGTTTAGATTCTATTATAATACTCTCGGACAAGAGTTAAGATTCCATGTAAAAATCTCTGACAATATTTTAGATTATATTTAGCAATCGATCGAAAGGTGGAAATTTATAAATTGGAAAAAGCATGGCATTGGTACCCATTGTTGCCACCGCCTGCGAAATACCAATGCAGTTGGTTCACGGGTACTTCTCTATTCTGTCGTCCTATTCACTAATCGTCACTCTTCCATTCCTTCATAGTATCAACAAATGAGTGAGAAGCAACATGATCAAGCATTGTGAATCTCTCGGTGATCATCAAGCTATATGCATGCTTCTAGACTAGCTTAATTTCGAAATCATTTTTGTATTTGATAAATTCCTAATAAATTGCTTCTAGACTAGGTTAATTTCAAAATAATATTGGTATATTGATAAATTCATAATAGCTTGCATCTAGACTAGGTTAATTTTGAAATCGTACAGGCATGTTGACAAATTTTTGGTAATTTTTTAAATATGTTCTTAATGCACTTGAAATTTTCAATGGAGAACACAAAAAAACATTGACATGGATGCCTGATGAAGTTTAAGCTCCTTTTCATCAACTACAGAACCCATTTGATTGACATAGCCAAACTGCTCACTAAATAACTACATAATTTCATTTCTCATTTAAGCTGGTTAGTATAAATTGTTCGACATATTATTCTAATTGTCATTAAAGAAAAAAAATCCAAAAGTCACATGAAATGAGCCTCGACCTCATAACTACTAGAATTAATTCAAGGACAAGTAAGATTTGACATGGATTATTGTATTAAACAACATGTTGATGTGTTACTAAGAAGCATGCAACTAAGTCAGACAATGATATTAGAAAAAGTTTAAGCAAAAATCCTTTCCCAATATCACTTAGGTTTGCAATTTTAAATCTCTCCTTTTAACTAAATTCAAGATGGGTTCTTTGCCCACAGTCTCTAAATAGTTAAGAGAAAGGGTATTATTATCATAACATAATTGTTCATGTGACCTAGCATGATTCCAGTGACCACACAAAAATTTTAATAAGGTATTGATGCATGTCGATAGGGAATGAATTCTCAAGCTCACTCGATAATTGGGCAAGGATATCGGAGGCTTCGATAGAATCCCCAAATGATAAAAAAGATACTTGCAATTCACTTCCAGGTAGAAAACCTTTTCCCTCAACTGGATGCATGCTCATGTTGAGTGTTGGCACACTCTTTCCATAATTCTCATACTCATCCCCACTGCCAACGAACCTGCTAGTCGATTTATGGTCTCTTGAATTCCTTCAATAAATGAAACTCCCAAGTCCATCATGAAAAGTGACATCTAGACGACTCCTGCATCAAACATATGTTCAAAGGATTCATGGCTTTCACAGAGACATTATAAGGATGAGGTTTTTGGGTTATTGTCCCACTACTGCACATGCTAGTTTCTCAAGAGAATATGGACTCCTCCCATTTTGTGAGTGTTGGGAAAGCAGGTAGAGAAGAATTATATAGAAGAATATCATTATGGTAATTTCCGAAGAGAATGTGGGCTCCTCCCATTTTGTGTATGGGAAAAGTAGGTAGAGAAGGATTATATGAAAGAATCTCATTTCCCACTGCCAATTTCATTTTGCAATATATACTCTATATATACATATTTTTATCTAGTTTGGGTCCAATACTAGTTTTTTTCATCGAGTCTATGAAACTCTCTTATGGAATATTTGGTGTATTCAATATAAAAAAAATTAGTTATATCCAATATAAGAAAAAATTAATTGTGTGAAATTCAATATGGAAAAATATTGAGAATACATATCTTACAAATAAATTTTACCATTTTCTTTTATATTTTAGTATGAACGGCAAACCTACCATTCTCTACCATACTTTAATACAAAATTCAACAATTACAATTTTTTAATATGTAGTTTACTATTCACAACCTCTTTTAATACAAAAATTGAAATTTTTATTTTTTAATACAAATTTTTATTAATGTAACCAATTTGAATAACCAAATTATTACAATGAACCCATTAGAAAGGAAAATTTCCCCCTTTTTTGAGACAAAAGGGTTGAACTTGATAACATGGTGTCACTATAGCAAATGAGAAAAATTGTCAAGAGTAAATAGGTCTTGTATCATATATAAATAAGAAAAAATACCAAAGGATGATTTTGAAATATGATAACCCCACGTGTGTTGCAAAAAACTATTAATTGGAGAGGAAATATGGATGATGTTATTGGTGTTCATGTCTTTATATGGATTCAGTGATCTGACAATACCCCAAATCATGTTGAAGGCCTTCCTTGGATATAATATCTATTGTACTATTCCTCTCCCATCACTATTAAACCTTACCAAATCACATGACATGTGATTATCTAGCAATAAAATCAATGAATCTGCATTACTATAATGATCCTCCTTGAGTTTGTAATCTTAATAAAATCAATGAATTCACACTATTGGAATGGTCTAACTCATATATCTTAACTATATTTTTTTTTTAAGTCAAGAATGTTAGCTTGAGTAGTTTGGTGAACAATTTGTTTCTCCAACTAACCATTTATGAAATAGTTATATGTGATAGCCTATTTTTGAATTACATATTTTCAAAAAATTCTTGTTTCATAACTTCAAGCAATTCATAATGAAAGTATGACTACATATATATATATATTATATATATATATATATATAATATATATATATAATCGAGTGTACTGAGTAGCCTACATTATAAGTGGCATGTCTTGTGCATGAGTTACACCCAAAGAATTTATTTTGAGATGAAATTTAAAGCCTCTTTGATAATAAATTCAATTGCATGACATGTTTATATCGTGTAGTTTTGTTCTTTGTTATATTATCACATGGTGTTACACAATAATTTTAGTGTTGAAGAAATAAGATGTAGTTGTTTGTCAGCCCCTTTTTTGCAATATCCAATATTGATTTCATACGTCACCATCCTAAAGAGTCACATTCCAAACATTATGTTATCATTCATAGCTTAGTTCCATGTTTTCACTTACGTAACTTGTCTATTTGCATGCCTAAATATCACTTGCTGGAACTCCAACATCACTTGAATTAATAATCTTGCACATTTTAGTTGCAAATGAATTGATGCGATTGTTGGCTTTAAGATACCCTATTTGTTGCCTATTTTATGCATCTTTTAGTGTTGAACAAATAAGATGTAACTAATTGTCAACCTTTTGTTTGTGAAATACCTGGTATTGATTTCATAAATCACCATCCCAAAGAGTCATATTCCAAATGCTATGTTATCCTTCATAGAATATTTCCATGTTTGCAGCTACAAAACTTGGATATTTTCATGCCTGAATATCACTTGTTGGAACTCCAACATCACTAAAAATATTGCACATTTTAGTTGCAAAGGAATTGATGTGATTTTTGGCCTTAAGATACCATATTTGTTGCCTAGGTTGTGCATCTTTTCCCATGTCATCCCTAATACCCTACAATATGGCTAGGCTACATAATGGACATATTACCATATCATTATTTGTATATCCTGGAAAAAACCATGTGAAGGACTAAAAAGGTGAGGCTATTGAAGACATCAACCACATCTTTGAAGTGATAGGTCATGTCATGATACATTTTTCTTTGATACAAACCCTTTTCTAGCACTGTTATTCTTTCATATTAAATAATAAAAATATTTAAATTCATTTAACTTTAATTCTTGTTGAATGTCAATCTTGAAGATTAATATTAATAAATAGTCCTCTTCTATATAGTAACAATGGCATCGAATAACCTCTCCAGTGGCCCCTCTCTAGGAGGAGTTGTGTTAGGATCCAGTATAAATATTAGATGACATTCTAATGAGTATTTTGGGCATACTACAAACACACAATTGATTTATAGTAAACATGTTCAATGCTATGCAATAAATTCAATGTTTAACATGTGAACAATCTTCTTTGATACATGTTTAATAAAAAAAATATTGTTGTTGATAGGTGCATGGGTCTTACTTGAGATTGGCAGTAATGATTTGAGTGCTCCACATTCGAGAAGAAACCAACTATTTTATGAGAGATTCTTCGGCATAAATCACATGAAATTTCATTTGTTGGTGCGTTTCAAACCCACCAATGTGGTTCATCATCCTTGACGATGAACCACACTGGTGGGTTCGAAATGCGTCGACAAATGAAATTTCTTGTGATTTACACCGAAGAATCTCTCATAAAATTGATACGGATCACAGAAGCCTCAATTCAACAAGAAACCAACTATTTGATAGAGTTGGTTCAGGGAAAATTTGAATATAAATCTTGATTTAAGATGTTTAATGCATGAAAATTTATCGCACTTATATATCTACTGACAAGGATTTAAGAACAATTAAATGCAATTATGATGGGTCTACATCACATGGTAAAGGTACATGATCAATTTCTAGCTAAATGTTTAAGTCTAGACAATATATAAATTTAGTGTTTAACATGTCAATACTTTCTTCTTTCACACACATTTAATGTGAAAAAATATTGTCATTCATAGGTGAATTCTCCCAACGTGAGGATGGCCATGTCGATTATCACCGAGTCATCCCGAAGTGTTCAAGTGATGAGCATACTTAAATCTTGTTCAATATATGTGTAATGTTAAAATTTATCCCATCTCTCATACTTATGCACAATTAGCAATTTGATGTTTTGTAGAAGTCATAATAGCTTTGAGTTTGTTTCCTCATAAGGGAACAATCGTCCTCTGAATGACGACTCAGAGAATAAAATTAAACCATTTTTTAATGTTTTGAATGTGGTTCTAAGAGAGATGGATCAACAAGATCTTGAGAGATATGCATCATCTTGTAGAGATCACGTGGAGTGATCCTTGGCTCACATTAGTCATAGCCTTCGCTAGGCATGTTCTAGGATGCTTTGATTAATGAACTATAAAATCACACTTACAATATTATCTCTAATTCATGTTAAATACAAATTTATTATATTGAACTGTATATACTTTTTTTCTCGAAAAATCACTTATATATTTATTTGAACTTATGCACTTTTCATCATTTTCGAATGATTAAATACTTAAATCAATGGAACAATTTCCACTTAATGAACGCCTTGATGTACATACACCCTAGGTATTACCATGTATATTTGTTTTTTTGCTTAAAATTGTGAATGAATTAAAGTTACATAAATTTTATGGTGTCACTCATACATTTTCATTCAAGAAATTGAGCCCCCAGGAAATTGAGGAACGTAAGACTGTTCTTGTGACTATACCTAGCCATGAGATAACATAGAATATCCACAATATGACATTTTCATAACCTAGTAGCCTATTATCCATCAAGTTGTCATGAGATAACATAGAGTATCCACAATATGACATTTTCATAACCTAGTAGCCTATTATCCATCAAGTTGTTTGGAGAGACTTCGTCTAATATTGATTGTAAACTCTAATTAATGGTATGTTCTTTTAGAAATCCCATATACTACATGTTTGGTATTTATTAATTTTTAAATTATGTTCTTGTATTTTAATTAATGTTCTCTCAAGAGATGCACATGGCGAGTTCATGATGTAAGTATTTTTCATTTTTATTTGAAGGATAAAAAGTATAGTTTCCCATGTTGCATTAGGTGATCCATTGGTCTATCTAGATCTCATAGATGCATAGTTGTAAGCAAATTGTTATGTGACATTCATTTTATATTGTATTACTAGCATTTAAAATTCATGTTTAGTTTTAATACTCTTTTGGGGAGTTATATACCCTATTAGCATTAAACTTTGTGGATTATGATTTATTTTGGTATCAGGATTTAAAATTTCACTACGTCCTCTTTTGTTTGATGAGGAATCACTTGATGAAAACTTTGTGGATTATGATTTATTTTTGTGTCAGGATGTAAAAATTCACTACATCCTCCCTTGTTTTATGAGGAATCACTTGAAAATTTTGTGCAATCCCATATCTCCATTGGAAGCTAAAGTGACACTATCTAAGAGATAAATTAGCAATTCTTACTAAATGCATGAATTGGCATTGGAATTAGATGGAAGGTATGCATGGTGTAGATTAACATCATTGCCATATTTTTCCCACCTAGCTCTTAAATCTATCTATTTTAGATGGATTGGATTATTTTGTCTTCTTTTGCATGGGAGAAAGTTTTCGATATTCATAAACATATCTTATCTTGTGAAAAAATATGAGTAAAGTATTGATCCCAAAATAACATAGGATTTATGGTTGTCCATATTACCCATGTTAATATATGTGGTAAGAATTTGTGCTCACTTTCTTACATTATTTTGGAAGTCTATTAGAGATTGTCAATTTATGGGGTTACTCCATAAGTGTTTTAAGCTAACTAGTGATGTTTGATGGACATATAGATGACTCAATTTGAGTGTATGCTTGACATTTGATGGAGAGCTAACATAGAACTTACCTAGGAGTTTGTTATTCTATGTGTGATTGATCCATTAGTGCACACAATGGGGTAGTTGGTTTTGATTAGGACAGATACCTACCTAGGAGGATTATGTCACCTGAGCATATGCCAATTGCAGATTCCAAAATATTTCAGAAATCAAATGGGAATGAGAAAATTCAAATGATTCACTTTTCTCATGCCTATTTGATTTCTAAAATATTTGGAATATGCAATCAACATACGGTGTTTAGAGATGTAATTGAGTGTTAGATTCATACCCTTAGTTTTTGAGTGGAGGGGTCTTGAGTTTGTGACATAGTGTAACATCCCAAGATTAATCCTTGAGTTGTAATGAATATATACATATGATATTTACACTGGTGAGTCGGTGCATATATACAAAATGTCCTAACTAAATTAAATTCCCTGTACTTTATAATGGGTCCTCCCAGGGGAATGCAGAAGGTAATAGATTTGTTCTTGTCATGAAGAAGCAATAGAGTGAAATAAATGGACTACAACCAACTAATATTTCATATATTTTACGGGAGAATACCTTCACTAAACTATAGATTTTGAATCTATTCAATTCGTTGAGTGTTTTCACAACCAAAAATTCAATGGTACACTCAGATTCATTTCAGATGGTCTACAAGAGTGTACCACTACAAGAACCTTTTCGTTTTGCAAAATATCGTGATAGAAAAATTGTTGTTGCCTATAATCCTACAAATGACAAGTGGGTTGTTCTTCCCATATCCTAGGCCCACATGGGCCAAATACATTATAGAAAAAAAAATTGAAAGATATGTGTGGAAATACCCTTTAAGCATACACAGCCTTCAAGCATAAATTTCATCTGCACATATTTCAAGCATAAATTTCATCTGCACATATTTCAAGCATACATAGCCTTTTCTGTTGGAACATTCATGTCATTTATTGGAAATATGTTATTCTCATATGAAAAAATATTAGGCTGTGACCAAGACAACTGTTTCAGTTTGAAACCACTAGGAAATCCTTGAAGTACACCAACGTAAGTGTTCATCCATGGATATCCAAGAGCTAATCAACTTTAATCCTCATATGGCATCATAATATATATTTTCATCATATCTTTAAAAATATCTCTTAGGACACCCTTATGGTTACTCAAAAATATTATGATTAACAATCACTCTAATGAAGAGGAATGTAAGACTGTTCTTGTAACTATACCTAGCCATGAACACTTCAATTCTCATGAATGAATATGAATTAAATAGCTCATGGAGTAGTTTCCAAAACCAATTGTTCCAAAATTAATTTTCCCTTATGTTGTTGCACCGGTGACGAAGGATGTATCAATGAATATGTTGTTGACGCTGATGTCCAATGATGGCTCAATCCTAGATGCCTCCAATCTATCCTGTGCCCAACCTTAAATAGTCTAAATTGTTGTAACAAAAACATGCAAGCACCTTCTGTTGTCTCAAACTCTATTAGAGTTCAACTAAGGGATAATTCCCCTTCCTAGAAGCCTGATGATGTAGCCTTAGCCACAAATATCCACAGTATGCATACAAATGCATGTCATATTATCTCCCAGGACTTTCAATCACATACATAGGAAAACTCTCTTAAATCAATGTTTAATGCCCTTTCAAATAACCTCTATGTGGAAACATTTCATTCAATTATCCAAAGTATAAACCTTTATAAACCTTCGAGCGGAACCTTATAAAATTCTTCCATCATCTTTGGTTAATTATTATTATTATCCATGCATATCAATAATACCCTTTTAACTTGGATTTTAGTCTAAACCCAACGTTAACCATAATATATTTATTCTGCTTTATTTCTATTATAACTCTTGTATAATAGAAATTATACATAAACAATTTAACCCTTCATTAATTTACCATTCTGTAGATTCACACGACTTTACACATTTACCGATGCTCTCTTTAGCGCATTCAACCTCCATCGTTGATCTGCCTCGTCCCATCCAATGGCTATCACTCACCTGCTCAACTTTTGGGTGGCCAAATCTCCATCGTAGAACAATCCTGCTTGATCCAGTGGATATCATGTAATCTCGCGCTCCAACTAGCACGACCGATTAAATTTCGGAAGCACATGAGAAAATGTATTTTTCTTCCCTCTCGACACGCTACATGTCACCTCCACATTTTATCGCACGCTCTCAAGGAATTCTGCTTACCAATTTATTTCCACGCAATATATCACTTACCATCTTTCTCACTGGAACTCAAAGAAGTTAAACTTCTTTTGAATAACTCATCGAGTCTGCCCACCATGTTAACGCATGCTTACATTCGAGAGTGATTATCATTGGATTATCACCAGAACAAACGGTCGCAATGAACCGACGAATAAATTTTGGTTAATAGATGTATCGGGTCCATCAGTCGTGGATAGCTCACATACTAGTTTGAACCCGATCTTCATAGGATCATAGGATCTCCTCCCATCAATGATCACAACACTCTCATGATTGTTGTTAGTTTTATTTGCGTTCTACACTTTGTCTTCATCCACAGGTTCATGATCTGAAAACTTGGTTGTTTACAACATATTCACCTCAAAATTCCACCATGTCACACCTCGCAATCTTTTCAATTCCGCTACCATTTGTGAGCTTCTTCGATGTATTTCTCACACACCTAGTTCACATGTAGAACTATCTACAGTCTCTATTGCGCATTGTTGATTGTGCACTTTCCTCTGTGTAAATTTGCTCAAGTTCACCTGCACATCTGTATTCCACAGAAATATTCCACAATTTACACACCATTTGTAGTTCAATCACTTAGTGTACACTATATAATTCATAATCGAATCTCTGTATATGTATATAAACACATATTTACAAAAGGGTTCTTTTCTCAAACCTGATTTCTAATCAGTGACCTCTTCACCTACTCTCTGGCCTGTAGGCTCACAATTCAAACCTTTACTATCTATCTAAATTCTAATTCACACTCTAACTAACTAACTCTTTCTATGCCTTTTAGGCTTACATTTATACGAAAGGTTCTGTAACCCATTTCAGTTCAGATCCTTAATAATTTCAACTAAACCCTAAGAATCCTCTCAATCCCATAAATCATGAACTAATTCCTAATTTAAGATCTACAATTAATTTCCAAATCTATCAATCCCTATGAACTCTCAACTATCTTGATTCTCTCATAAACTTACTTAAGAACTTTAATAATTACATTAATTTAATACTCAGGAAACCAACTTCCTTAAAACACAAGACCCCCTATGTCTACTAAAACACAATGATATTTCTGAGTCGGATGCTCCTGCATCACTATGTAGGGGTTTTTCCCTGGTTGCATGACTACATCTCGTGTCCTTTTTTTATTTGTGGTTTGGCATTCATATTTATGATAAGAAAAGAAAAAACAGAAAAGGAAAAACTAATAATAAAACATCACAAGATAATTTCCTAATAAGAGAAATCAATTAACTTTCCACCCTACTGGATTTCTCAAAATGGTATCAAAGCTATGGTGAAAGAAGATTGAATCTCACCTTGTTGGCAAGAAGGAAATGCAGTGTTAGAAGAAAAAGGTTACTCCCTGATCTATACATTGAAGGGTCGAATGGTTAAATAAGCTAGCTATACAAAAATATATTAAATGAAAGAAGATCCTCTATTCAAAAATATGAACCTCAACAATGATATAGAAAGTTAATATTGGATTGTCATATAAATTCAAAGGTAGAAATATGAATGAAATAAATCAATCCTTGTAAACAAAAAAAGGAAAGACATTCTAGGCACATTCAAAATATGGATAGTATCCAGAAGTCTCCTCAAATAAAGGATATTCAACGTTCTAGGAACCATCTCAAATAAATCAAGTATTGTCATTGTTCCTTACTTAACATATGCATATGCAACAAGTCTAATGCGTTATCAAATCAAATGTATCTAAACACGAGGTACATATATTTATTTGAATGAGATTTTATATTTTCAATATTTCTAATCTTACATGATCCATATAATTCTTGTTTACCATTAGTCTAGAATAAAGATTGTAATCCCTAGATGACATACAAGAACCTTAATGTATAGAAAATCTACATTAAAAAATTAAAATCATGTTCTTGGTATCACATGTCTTGCTTGAAAGTATTTATCACAGGTATAAAAGATCATGGCTTAATAAAAAGAGAAAAATTAAGGGATTCCTTACGAGGTTTGTCAAGGAACATCTCCAAGTATGTCTTAGACTACACACTATATGAAATTCTCTTAATATAAAAGGTGCATTCATCATCTTTTGAAATTTGTGTTACATTACTAACGGCGTTGTGTCTAGCTCCCTGAATCATAAAAATTCTTATTTGGGTGATTAATCATTAGATAAATCTACCCTCTTTATATATTTGATCATTCTTATGAAACCCTAAAATGGTTCTTTGTAAAACCCTAACATGAGGGTATGTCAATGATAATATGTGAAACCCTACCCTACTTAGGGTTATTGGTAAAGTCTAAGAAAATGTTATTCTTGATGTTTAAATTTTCTGATGATGTCATGTTTGGGTTTTGGTATGGTCATGGAAACCCTAATCTTTTAGAGTTGGATGGTGATGTCTAAAATCCCAAACCTATGAATTTTTGGTAAATTTGGTTTTTGCTATATTATATATTAAAACCCTAGATATTTAGGGTTTGGTAGGGTTTATAAGAAAGACCGTTATTTTAGATAATGTCTTAGGAATGAATCCTTAGTTATATGTTTGTTTGTCTGATCAAGTTTGATATATTAATATTTGTGTCATTAGGCTTGACTGATATATGTTGTGGTATGCTTATGCATGATGACAGAATCCTAGATATGTATATATGTGTTGACCTTGTTGTTGATGGTCATAAGTCCTAGGGTTTGTAACTAAACCCTTGTCAAAGTCTAATATTCTAGCGTGATATTGTTTAGCCTTGATGATGAATCTAGGGTTTACAACAAAACCCTAGTAGAAATTGGTCATGTTGTTGAAAGTTTAAAAATTGAGCTATGATTGGTTTTGACTACTGAAGCTCATGTATGAAATCTAGGGTTTTTCACTAAATCCTAGTAGAAAGTCTAACATATGAATTATGAAAGTTAGATGCATTTTTATACTTGTTTGAATTATTTCTAGGGTTTTCTATGTGAAAGAATGTGTCATATCATTGAAAAAGATATTGGATCCCTATATATAATGAGATTGATATCTTGATTAAGTTATTGATGGAGGGTTTGTAAAAAAAACCTGGGAAAGAAGTTGAAATATAAAAATATGTGTTGCTTGCTAAATTTAGGTATTTGATGTATAAGGTCTAATGTTTCCATTAATGTATGATTTTGATATAGTTAACTTCATGCTTCTATGTATTTGGTTGTACTTGCTGTTTAAGTTGTGCAGGTACATGATCTTTAAGATAATGAAGATGTTTGTAAGTAAATTTGATAAGAATGATGAAGAAAGGTACATGAATGATAATGATCAAGAAGGATAGAAGCCATGAAAGGTTCTCTGATGTCATAGAAAATAATTTGATCTCCCTAAGTTAAGAGGGAGCCTAGAAAAAGAGTATATCTCCCGAGTTGAGAGGGAGGGCATATTATAGTCATGATGAATATCTTGAAGAAGAAATTGGAGAATGCATATTGAGGTGTTTCCGAAAGAAGGAAAGTTGGATTTGGTTGCTACATGTGAAGTAGGAAAGGAAGTTGAATGATTGAGGAAACCTTAGTCAAGAATTTGGGAAGCCTCGAAGTCCTACTGTGATGAATTGTAAGGCAGCATCAAGAAGTCCAAAGACCCTGAAGGTTTGTGTTTACTCATGATTATTTGTAAGGTTGTTACTGATTGGGGTTTCCACTATTCAGGTAAATCTCTCAAGTTTTTTTAAAAATCATGCTTGAGGTTAGAGAGATTTGAAGTGTTGAGGCTTTGTGTGTGAGACACATTACCTGGGAAGACATCAGGGTGGCACTATGTGTTGATGTCTAGATCCCAAAGTAGGGAGGGTGGCGTTGGTCATGGAGCTCTGACCTCAGATACGCACCTAGATCCTTGGGTTGATGATTAGCAAGTAAGCTTAATGGTACCTAGATAGGTTGAAAGATTTAATCCATCTTAGTCCCACCTGGATAGATTTCCCTCATCAGGAATCTAGTCTGTGGCACTGTGAGTGCCTAAACTATTTGAGGACCTTGGATAGATTTCCTTGGTTAGGAATTTAGTACATGAAATTGCAGTGCCTAAACTCTTCATAGATCATGTGTTTTGAGATATTCCATGTACCTCTATAGTTATATGTAAGTATGAATACCCCGCTAGTTAAGAGGGGTTGTTGAAGAATGTAACTAGGTTCAGTCTTCATATTTGTACTTGAGTCATAATGAAATATATCTATCAAAAGAAAGAAAAAAGAGATTTTATTATTAATTAAATTGACTTATTAAAGCATGGGTTTCATGCTTGGGTAAATTTTCATAGGTCAAGCCTCCATTGTAGGCTTTTAAGATTTGTAAGTCAAAGTCTATTTTGTTATGTCAAAATCATCCTCCATAAAGTCTCCTTATTGTCGGCCTCACAAATTATTGCTCTACAAGTCTACTTCTCAAACTATTTCATGTCATCTCATTTCCAATAGAAAACAACTATATATAGGCATGTGGAGTTCACACAAAAGGCAGTAGAGAGAGTTTGATATATCTTGGTGATACAAGTTCGGTAAAATTTCAGAGAAGGAAGGACGAGTTCCGAGAATCTCATAGATGATGTTCGGTGCAACTATTGGGAAGATAATTAGTATAAGATAACTATATGACTATAGGACAAGAGAATTGGGCTAACATTACAGGACCGAGGAATTGAGCTAATACTACAGGACCAAAATAAAGGACCGAGTCATATACGACTACAGGATGAGAGAGCTAAGCTAAACCGAAGTGTGAAACAAGGCTAGCACCACAGGACCGAGGACTAGACTATTAACAGGACCAAAGAATTGGGTTGTCATTACATTTGTATGTTTTCTATCATTACAGAACCAAAGTTTACTAAAGGAACATGTTATCATAAGTTTGACACCACTATTGTACCAACACAGAACTGAAGTATATCTTTGTTTCAAGATCATTGTAGGATTGAATTATGATGACACTAATAAAGTATGATAGAAGTATGATTAGGGATGTCACAGGACCGAAACAAAAATAAGTTACCACAATATCAAATCATGGTAAGGATGTCACATAAAAAGGATGCCATAGATCAAAGCATGGAAGGTGTTGAGAACAGACTGAAGAACGAAATACTACTCATAGAAATCATAACTAAAGAATAATGTAACAAGGATGACTTGATGGATGGAATGAGTCTTCAATCTAGGTTGTGAGGGTCTTGGTCTTATAAATTTTGTTTTGAATCTACATAATGAAGAATTACTTCACTAGGTTTCCCCTACATAGGGTTTTTTTCCTTGGCTACGTGCCTACATCTCGTGTCCTTTTTCTATTTGTGGTTTGGCATTAGTCTTGATGAGAAGAAAAGATAAATCGAAAGAAGGAAAACTAATAATAAAACATCACAAGATAATGTCATAATAAGAGAAATCAATTAACTTGCCACCCTATTGGATTTCTCAACACTTTGTTGGGTATGGTGCTTCATCAAAGGTGTATATAATCTATATTAAGGAGGATCGTCGAATTGAAGTAAGCAGGTATGTCCATAATGAAGAATACCAAAACCTTCCTCCTGTGAGGATGAAACTAAACATTAAGAGTGGAGGAATTTTATGCAGCAAGAATACTAGTCCATAATGAAGAATATTCAAGATAAAGCACGCTGCAAATGAGAGCATTGATAAATACAAAGCAAGGTTTGTAGCAAGAAGCTTCTCATAGAACGAACGGATTTATTATGAGGAAACCTTTGCGTCCACAACTAGATATACAACAATAAGATTACTTGTTTTGTTGGTTGCTACTATGGGATGTAACATCCATCAAATGGATGTCAAGAATTCTTTTCTGAATGGGACCATTAATGAGGAGGTTTACATTGAGAAGCCTCAAGTATTTGAAATAAATCACAGGGAGACTCATGTCTGCGATTTCAAGAAAACTCTATATGGCTTAAAGCAAGCACCTAGAGCTTGGTATGAAAGAATGAATGCATACCTATTGAGACGTGGTTTTACCAAGAGTACTACAGAGCCTAACCTATATATCAGGGTGGTCCAAGGTGAACCAATTATCATACTCTTGTATATGGATGATCTACTAGTCACAGGTGTAGCACATCGAATTCAAGAGTGAAAGAAGAAGTTGGCAGTCGAGTTTGATATGAAGGATCTTGTTATTAAGCATTATTAGTTGAGACTAGAAGTATGGTAGAATCTAGGTGAGATATATCTTGGTTAAGGTAAATATCTGATCAATATACTTCAGAAGTTTGGCGTGATGGATAGCAAGCCTATGATGACTCTTATGATTACCAACCTAAAGAAGTTGAGGAGTTCAGACTCTAGCCCAACGGATCCTACTTGCTACAGATAGTTGATTGGGTCCTTGATGTATTTTGTAAATACAAGACTATACATTTTTTTGCAATGAATGTCCTCAATCAGTTTCAGATGGAGCTAAAACAAAATCATTGGATTGCAACCAAGAATATCCTAAAATATTTGTGTGGAACCTTACATCACTACCTCTGGTATACTAGTAATGAAATGCAGCTCATGGGATATACCTATTCAGATTGGGGTAGCAGTGAGACAGATGGAAGAAGCACAACAAGTGGATGCTTAAGCCTAGGGTCTTCCATGGTCTCATGGATTAGCAAAAAGCAGGATATAGTTGCTTTGAGTAGTGTTGAAGCAGAGTATGTTGTTGCAAGTGACACTTGTCGAGAAGTTATTTGGCTCAGGAAGTTATTATCATATTTATTTGAAGCACTAATTAGCCATACACATATACATTGTGATAATGAAAGTTGTATAAGATTGACAGAAGACCCGATGTTTCAAGATGGTACGAAGCATATAAACAAGAAGTACAACTAAGGTAGAAGTCTAGTACAAGATGGGATCATGGAGTTGCACTATATAACTACAAATGAAAAGGTAGCAGATATTTTGACTAAAGCATTGCCAAACAAGAAGCTTGAGTACTTGAAAGGTAAGCTTGGTTTGGTGGATATCTCTTCCCTAATTGAGAGAGAGAGATATTGGATAGTTCTTGTCTATATGGATTAAGCACTAGACTAGGACTAACAGTCATAAGTCTTAGTGAAGGCCATAAAGAAAGAATGGAGTCTGGAGGATTGGAACTTCTTATGGATCAGAGAATCCATGAAAAAGAAGTTGTTCACTGATACTCTTTGAAGATGAGGTAGGGAATATAAGATAAAAGTATTCGAAGAGGACCGATATTCTTTGAGGATTCATGATTAGAAATCCAAGATAATAATAGTCCTAAAATGACATACTCGGTGAACATCTAGATGGGGTATGTGCCTTAGAGGTAGTGCGGAAAATCATGTAAAGCCTCCCAGCATAATGCTCTCGAACAAGGATGAGCTTGTCTAGTTAAGGCCTTCAAATACAGTGTTGGTTATGATAAATATGCTTGAAACAGATGACTTATCAATCCAACTCTTCTTATGAGAATGCTTCAAGATTGAGATTCCTTGTACCATGTAATGGGATTATGAATACCTCCCTAGTTAAGAGGGAGTGTTGAAAATTGTAACTAGGTTCGGTCTTCATAATGACCTAATTGTAATCATGACATTGTATATTCTTTATAAAGAAAGAAAAGAAATTATATTTTTATTTTGGAGTATGGGTTTAATACTCAAGTTTGAGTCAAAAATCCTTTTTTCATACTTTTAGGTTTTCTAGGTCTTTCTAGGATAAAGAATAATATTGGTTATGTGTCATAGTCTCATTTGGACTCATTGTGATAAATAAAGATACTTATTTCATCAAGAAAAAATCATTTTATATGCCAAGACCAAGTCGGCCCAAGAGAATATCAAGTATACGTAAGGGAGGGTTATTCGACCCCTCAAGAAGGCTATAAACACAAGGAGCTCACCCTCATTTGATACACTCATCCATGTCAAGTTCTATCTGCAATAACAAAGGAGAAGAAGAGTAAGAAGGACGAGGAAAGGAAGGAAGAATCGATGTTTCTTGGGCTAAATAAATATCTCTCTCTCTTTGTGTCCACACATGTGAAGTTAAGGTTTCTGTGAAGATGCAATTGCAAGAGGCCAAAATTGCAAGGCCGAAATTCTGAGATGCAATTACAGGGCAAAAATTCTGAGATGAAGTTGCAGTGGGTCAAAGTTTGGACGTTGTCGTGGAGAAGATCTTGTTGGAGGTTGAGTTGGTGTTTTGTAGGTTTATTGGCTTTGGCCTTTGGGTCTTGGAAGTCTCTTTGTAACTATATTATATAGAATAAGAGAATCATTTTTATGGGTTTTCCCCTTGGAGGGGTTTTTCCCTAGCTTGGAGCCTATATCTTGTGTACTTTGTCTTGTTGCGATTTTCATTGTTTTGGTAATTGCTTGATGAACAAGATCTAATAAAATAATAAAAGGCCAACACATATCACAAGTAATTATGAAATTAGGAAAATCATTTATAATACATAAGCCTCTTGAATTTCCAACACATTCCACACTCACAAACATTTTGCGTCGAACGGTAGCCAACCCATTCTCCTCCTGTTCAAAAACAATGCTCAACATGTCCCTGACTTCATCTCATTTGAAGCGAAAAAACTTGTTTGTACCTTCTATAGGAATCGCCTATACGATCTCTGCCTCTACCTGTGCTACTCCATTGTAATTCAAACCTATAAACAATGTACATTCTCCTCGCACATATCCATCGCAAAAACCATAGCCCCAATCTTTTCATTGTCCTTTATAGTCCAAGTCTTCAGCTGCACTAGAAAATTCTTGGCCATGCCACTTACACTCTAGTTGGGTTGCATTTGCAGTGTCAGATAACCTCTCAACATTCTGCTCATTCTCAACCTCCATGGGCCCTTCAGGCCAACTCTGCTTCCCCTTCTTGGTTCCATATTTCTATTAGTGCAACAGATCTTCCTTCACTCTCCAACTCCATTAGATCTAAGTTAACTACAAGATCCAAAAATACATTTTCCATGCTCATGTGCCTCTCTCACTTACGAACCCAAATAAACCCTCAGCAACATATGCATCCCCTAAATCCATCACGTGGTTGTGACATATCCACCTTCGGCTCTGATACCAAATGTTAAAAATCATTGTGAGAGAAAATTTAATGGAGCAAACTAAAAAAAAAATAATAATAATAATATGATGCTAACATTAACACCATGTTTACCCTAAGAAAACCCCAACTAATAGAATTCCATTAAATCCCTTGGCCAAAACCCATCCAACTGAACCTTCACTACCATTTGACCTGGTCAACTTTGACTCTTTCCCCGAGTCAAGTTTACCTAACACTTTCAATCGCTTAACGAAGCACTTGTAAGCTAGAGGACCACACATCCTAAGTTCACATCTCGATGCACCACAATATTCCATTATGTTGGGATGTAAATCATATAAACTTTAGAAGTCTCAATGTATTCAACAAAACAAGATACTATCTCAACATCTTGAACCGCACCTCTACTAGGGGCTTGAGCACTTATGAATTTGAAGGAAGATAAAGATGGACCATCAATGACTTGTGAAACCACAACATCCTTCATATCAACTTAGGGGACAAAATCTTTGAACACTACGTCATGAGCTATTTAGGACTCCCTACAAAGATGATGACATCTCTATAAAAGGCTAAGGTGAGTGGATCAATTATATCAAAATCACAAAAATAGAAATCTACACAAATTTCATCCATCATAAAAATAACAAGCGTGTAGTGTAGCCAATCACCCACATAACTTCCCCAACAAATTGTAAATGTTTATAACTTGCCCATACATCTCAAGACCTTCAACAAGTAAAGAAAAATTCTCAACAAGTCAACTTCCTCTTTTGAGAGAATCCAACACGCCTATCATGGTAATCTTCAACACTTCCATCTCTTGTAAGCTTGAAATCAATCAACACTTCCACAATAATTTTCAAGCCTATCATCATGGTATCCCAACATACAAGCTCTTCATATGTCTCCTCAAAACTAAAAAGCTCACCCAGCTTCTCACTAATATGTAAAAATGCCACAAAATCAACAAGAAATCCATAAAATTTTCTAACTCATACACATTTATCAAAATTCCTTCGAAAAAATTATCATACAAGAACTTGAAAGAAGATTTTTCTTCGAACCAAAGATAGACAAAATATCCTTCAACTCAACAACATCCTTCAATTGCATCCAAAAGGGAATAGAGCCTAATCCTCTTATAGTACAACTAACATCATCACCCAAATTCACACTCATTTCTCCCACTTCCTCCTAAAGTTTGCTAAAGGACTTCCTCTTATAAACCATATGTCTTAATGCCCCATTGTCCACATACCATTCAACACTTGACATGATGTTGGAAGATAAACAAAAAACCATGGAGAATGATATCTCAAATTTTGATGTTAACTTATCCACTCACACTATAGTGCATGTACTCCCTACATCGTTTATGTGGCTTGGGGTTGCCCTTCTTCTTCTTTGTACATTCACAAACATTATGTCTTCTTTAGAGGACACCAAAGACAATTTGCATTACTCAAATCCTTCTTACTTTTACCCAATTATTCCCTTTTACCTTTCTTTTGTCCATTTCTCATCTTCCCAATAAGGACTAGGTAAGTGTACTTCATTTTCTTCATTTAACAAAATTCCAACCTTAAATCTCCTTACATAGAGTTCTCATCAACACAAACCTTTGGATAAAGGGTTTCCAAGATGGAGTAAAACCATTCAAAGCAATGGGCATTAGCTATTAATTATTCTCCATTTTTTCCTTATAGAAACCAATTAATCTTTCAACTCTACAAGACTAGCAAGTAACTCACTATTCTATCCATATAACTCATGCGAATATTTGAAAGTTTGTTTCTCAAGAGCATCTTCCTATTGTGTTCTCATACAATGCCACAAAAGCATCATGCAACTTCTTATGATCCTCATTTCTACCATGTGAGTGGTTAAATGATCATTCACCAAATCAAGAACGATATTCTTCACCTTGACTACTTTTTTCAATGCACAACAAACATTGTCAAATCGGTAGTTGTAGTAGTCATGCCCTTAATATCCCCCCTGGATCTCAACCTCTTCCACTAGAATCTATAGTTTATATTTCCAAGATATAAAATTGGAATCATTTTTCAACTTGGGAAAACTCTTTAAAAATGGAATATATCTTTGCAAATATGAATCACCCTAAGAACAAAAACAAACAAATCAAGTAGAAAACACTTGTAGAATCTAAGTGCATCTCCTAAGCACATTGAGTTCACACCCAAACAACCTATAATAGATCAAGCACCTCCCCTCAATATGAAACCACTTAAATACCAAACTCCCTCATTAGCAAGAGAGAAATCTCAATGAAATCGACTATGAAACCATGTGGAATTTCAAATAATTGAATTTTAATGCAAATTAAAAAACTCCAACTCATCCTTGAGCTTTTGTGGAGCTATTTCTTATGAACTTACCACATTATAGTTGAATATAAAATATGAAGTACAATAGTGTATACTTCACTTCTTTGCAACTAATACACAAAGCCCAAGAAAAATAAAGCACCCTACCAAACAATTGGGGCACACTTCCACACATAAACCAAATATGAAAATAACTTACTATAGCAGATTTTTTATAGTGATAAATCTAAAGACTTGGTGTCTATTGGTTTGTCAAGCCACTTAACCAAATCTAGGCATTGTTATGTCAAATCAACATGTATAACCAACACAATAAATTAGTCCACCATCATGATAACATATGTTGAAAACCAAATATAACAATACACAAAGTTTGGACAACAAAGAACACTTCATCTATATAAAAGATGAAGTTTTGGGTATATACCACTCATTACAAGCTAGTACGAGTCATACTCACCCATTACAAGCTAGTATGAGTCATACTCTCCAAAACCTATCTAGAGCATCCACCATAAATACTAGACCTTAGCCATTAACTTCTTTTAGTTAGGAGTAGTCAACCAAAGTTGGTCACTCCACCAAAGATCCAAAACAAACATTTATACACACCAACGAGCCATGTTTAGCAACTACACTTACATCTCACAAGTGTAACATGTACAAAGAAAAAAAAAATTACTCTCTCTCTCTCTCTATCTCCTTCACATCAAGTACTCCAAGTAGTACGAGAGTTTCCAAATACCACAAAACCTTAGTCATCTTCACTCACAAGAACCACAAGAAGGGGTGTTTTTTTGGGCTACTCTTAGATTTCGCTCAAATCCTAGATTCCATTTTCTTAGGGAAAAATCTAACCCTAGTTGTTTTCTTGAATCAACTGAGAAACCTTAGCACTCGAGACAAAGAGACCAAATTACAATAAAAAGAGTACATATGAAAAAAGACATCTCATTATACCACTCATATCTTTAATATGAGTATTTGATCACTATAATGAATGAAAAGATTCTCTTCTCCATTTATTTATATGAAAAGTGAAAAAGATCAACAATAACAAAGTCGACAGTGTCTGCAACAAGCAAATTAACTAATCACTCGATATGACCACATTTAAAGCACTCTAGACTCTAAGTCAGAAACGTCAAGTTTCAAGGTATCCATATCCATCAAACAAGAACCTCCAAGTGAGCACTCCACAAAAGGTGCCCAACATGTTTCCAACAACCTTCAATGCTCCCCCTTGAGCCAATGTGTATATATGGGTCCACCACACCTACATGAACACTCACTAACATAAGCATCCTCATATCAAGCACAAATTACCATGGAAGCAACAAAGTGTCCCTATGCTACCTAGGGCTCAATGTTCTCATAATATTCAATGCTCCTCTAAATGGGTCATCCTCCCAGGTACCATGCCCTCCATGTGCATGCCTCATGGAGATTGTCACTAGGTCACATAGGTCTTGAACCTCCTAAGTGTGCCACATAAGCATCAGGTCAAAGTATAGCAATTTATGAGTAAGTTATCTCCAATGTGTATGTCCATCATTATACAACTAGATGTACCAAATGCACCATCTATTCCATACCACATAAAATACATTTCAATGATCCATCTGTATCATGCAAACAGGGAAGATAGTCTAACAAAGATTGTTTCGGGTTGAGAAGGCAAAAGGTAAATGGATAACCAAATAGCGTAACAAAGATCGTTTCGAGTTGTAAATAGATGATCAAAGACAACACTCTTGTGAACCCTTTTATATATATATATATATATATATATATATATATATATATATATATATTTCAAAATATAATGTATCCCCTAAAATATATAATGTATCCCCTTAAATCAAATGTAATATATATATATATATATTAAGTATTTTCAAAATATAATGTATCCCCTTAAAATCAAATGTAATTTTTTTAACAACATTATGTAACGTGACCTATGAATCATATCACATATTGTTATTTTATATCACATTTACAGGCTTGTTTGCAAAATATGTATTTGGACATAATTCCTCAACGCTTTTTAATACTTATCACAAAATACTCGGTGCAAGGATCTTGGAATCATGATCCCTACAGCTAGCATGTTTCTTGTTCTAACGGAAAACAAATTTCAACCTTAGTATCCATTTATTTTATCCTGGCGAGTCAACATTATCACAACACTCGGTACGGTACAGGGATCTTGGAGCAGCGCTGATCCCTACAATTGGCACCTTTTATTTTTCTTGTAATTGAAAACCTATGTTGCATAGGTTTGCGAACCCGGGGGTGGGGTTCTCGAACCCGTCTCGGGTTCTCGTCCCCAAATACCAAATTCGGGCCGGGTTCTTTTGAGAAGAATCCATAAGAACCAGGTTCTTCAATGAAGAACCGGGTTCTCCATTAAAAAAATTTGGGTTATTTTGTCTTGATGAGTACGGAGAACCCTAATGATGGGTACTTAGAACCTTAAAATCAGGTTCTTTATGCTTCTTTGGGGTTCATTTTAGTTTTTATTTTTAGATTTTTTAATTATTTTAATGGGCTTCCCCTCAAGAAAAATAGGTTGGACTCCAAGGCAGAGAACTTAGTGTACATTCATAGCACACTTCTTCTCATATCTCGAAAGGACTCTGGGTACCAGGAGGGTCCTTTCAAGAGATGGGACCAATACATAGATGATGTTATGTGTGTGGACAAAGGGATACAACCAGATGGCCTTATTGAGCTACCTCCAGTTGCTATGGATGAGCAAGAGCCTCAAGATGAGTGATTCCTACCTAGAGAGCATGCTAACTGAATATCTGAGTGATGTTGATGACATGGCTTGAGGAAGCCATTGTTAACTATTAGCTATTTTTATTTTAAAATTTTAAAATTTCCTAGCTCTTGTTTGGAAATGCCTTAAGGCAAATTTTGAATGTAGTATAACAATGGACATATATCATGATTCTTATTAATATATAAACTCTAATTTGCAATTGATATCAAATTAGAAATTTTGAAATTCCATTATGAATATTAAATTATATGTATATTTAAAATATATAAATTTAAATTATAAATATGTTAGTTTTCTTGTTTAAAATTGAAAAATAATACCAATTTATATATATTATAATTTATAAAATATAATATTTATATAGTTATATATATATAATTATAATATACCCATAAACCCACGGACCGGGTTTCAAAAAATAGGGACCCATCCCGAACCCGACTCCACATTTCCTGGCAACATATCTGGAAACGAATTTAAACCCTTTTTTATCATAGCGACTCCAATAGCTTGATGCAGGACATAATTGAAGAAAATCCAGCTTTTGAATTCCCTCTGGCGTGATTTCAATTATCAAGGTAAACTTAATGCACGACCATGGACATAATTGAAGAAAATCCTGCTTTTGAATTCACTCACTACCATGTAAATCAAAAACCCAGTATCTTTTAAACCCAATGCATCGAAATGAAAATTCGGGCACACATTACCGAAATTCAGTCCAACAGAAACCAACATTTTATTGTAAAAATGGCCCAGCCGACTTTAGCAATAAGGGCACTTTGCATGTGCCCTGGTACTAAGCCATCAAAGCCAAGTCAAAAATCGCAGAGAAAATTAATTATGGAAAATTTATACACATTCCCTGACTTGCATTTTGAAACCATGAACAGAAACCCACTGCATTCTCCATAGGCGAGAACAATCCCAAACTATATTTAATCCCAAGCTATATTTAAAATAAATATGAGTGCTTTATCTATCAGTTAAAAATTTCATCGATTAAAACAGGAATGCTGTCTCTTATGTAGATTCCGACTAAGCTCTTACACACCATATATTGAATGGTAGCTAATCATATGCTCAAATTAAACATGGATTAATGGCCGTTCTGTTGAAGAACGAAGAATTAAAAGACTTCAACCAAGACATAAAATCTGTCGCTCAAATTTCAAAAGCAAAGGGGTGCTAATCACAACTGTGAATTGACCTCTAAACAGTGCAACAGGTGGAGGGTAAATTGTGAGAAGACTTTCATTTAAATATTGCATGGTTTGAATTTTGTAAAATGAAAAGAAAGACAATCTAGCAGTTATTACATACGGTTTTAACATTGAATCTTGTGAGGAATGGCTATCTGACTTTGATAGTCTGAAAAGAAATGAATGTATAGTATAAGATGCATTCACAATGGGAAACCATGAAAAATCAAATGCAGCACACGCACAAATGAAAAATCAAATCAAATGAAGCACACGCACAAATCGAGAAATGGAGCCACGGGTTCTTTGTCCAATGACTAACAGCTCTGTGTGAGGTTAATTCTCCACAAGTCTCGTGATCCATGAAAAATCAAACGCAGCACACGCATAAATCGAGAAATGGAGCCACGGGTGCTGTGTCCAACGACTAACAGCTACATGCGAGGTTAACTCCCTACAAGTCTCGCGATCCCAAGGGAGGTGCTATTCTCCAGTATAATTTCTTCACTGGTGCTTTTGGCTTTGAAAAAACATAATGTATCGAGTTGTTTTTAGTGCGATTTTTTGGAAACTTTTTCGGTGGGTTTTTCTGGTCTAATTTCTCTAAAATCCAACAGAAATTTATTGACATCACAAATTTGATGGGTAACCTCGCACGAAGTGCCTTATATAGGTTTTTGAGGGTGCTGAATCCATATATACAGTGAAAAAAACTAGTTTAAATAACACAAATCAAGATTTTACCTCAAATTTTTCCACCAGATTCCAACACCGAAAAGTCCAAAAAATCACACTAAAGACAACTCTGTAACATATTTCTTGTACTACCATTAAAAAAACGGAAATCACAATAAATACACCCATATCAGGAAGTCACATGCGTCACCACTAACCAACTCTCTTTAATTACATTCAGCATCTCACGATACATAATTCCATGGTCGATTTTCCTCACTTGCATTTTAGCCAGTTGAAGGTGAATGCATCAGTTCCGTCTTTTAGATGACTTCGACTCATTCAAAAACCTTCCGCTAAAGAACCATGATGCAACTAATTTAACCTACACAAGAGAGAGGAAATATGTACATTAAACAAGTACTATAGAGATCTGATATATTACACCAGGGAAAAGAAGACACTGCTGTTCATTAATACAATAAATCGTGTCATCAAATTCAGGAAAACTGGTCATTTTGCCACTCTGCCCATATGTTCTTTTGCAGAAAGCTTCCTTGGTGCTGAGGGTGCTTGCATGATAGGTCTTGAAGAATTCTGAGAGGAGTTGAGCTTTTCTGTGCTGACAGCCCCAATGGTCTGGTAAAGTCTAAGTCTACTCAGTTGTGCAGCCAGTGATCTCAGATAACTCTCACCCCGAATATCGCTGAAGGAACGGATTTTTTTCATGCTCCATTTTTCTGTTGACTTTTTGTTGGCAGGTCCACGAGGAAGAGAAGGTACCATTGCTTGACCGGCTATTGGAAGCTTGTCTAGAGCAATGGCAGTATCCTTGGATGACCTTGAACTATCCATTAACATATCTTCCATGGTAATTTGACATTCAGGTTTCCATCGTCTATAATGTCCGCTGTGGTGATATCCATTCTTCAATATCTGACTTTGATAGGCACCCTTGGATATAGGACTGATACTTGGGTTATTGATGGAATCTCTCTGACCTTTATCCTTTCTCAAATGATTCCTTATTTCCAGAATGGAAAGTTCATGCTTTCTCTGAAGTTCCTTTAATTCCCGCTCATGTGTGGCTGATAATAACCTTAATTCACTACCCAATGAATTTTCATCATCATCTGATAAAGGATCAGATGGAAACAATGGAGAACACTGTGATTTATAGGAAGGCCTCAACCAGTCTTGTTCATGATGTGGACTGATAGTGGATCCTTCAGGGTGGCTATTACTCTCGAATCCACAGTATTCTGAGAGTGAACAATCAGGGTCTGCCTCTTCCCAAGTTTCCTCTGAGTAACCTGATAATCCTGTCTTTGCTGTGAGTTCAGCACGTTTGTTGAATCGAGAAATGTAATGTCTGTTACCACTACCCAAAAACATGGAACATGATTGAGACTCATCAGACGAGAGAAATTTTCCAGCTCCTGAACTGCTAGAGAATGGGGAGCTAGGTGAAGAGTGTTCCTCCCCAATAAGCCACTCATCTCCATCCTGGTGAATATATGATGATTCGGTCGAAATTGTAGGAGCATCTTCTGCTGTAAAAGACACATCGGACCCATTAACCTGATATATGACTTCTTCAAATCGCCCATGCACATAATCTACTACTCTAGCTGAATCTACTAAATTGTGAGATGTGAGATAATTGCGCAGAGAATTTTCAGAAGAAACAGTGGAAAAATGAAAATGAGAACCATTTTCCATTGATTTGGAGATAAAATAATCAGAAGACGGACCCTCTTCTGCACCTCCACCATCTTCCAGTGCTACGCCTTCTTTCCAATCAGGTACCAAAGCTGAAATCTCTTCATCAATCATTGCAGCAATCTCTACATCATCATAATCAGTGATATCGAGCTCTGCAACCATTTCACTGGCAACACTCATGGCCGTATCATTTTCAACATCAAAAGGAAAATGGATGTTGCGAACCAGACCTGTCATGTCAGAATTATGCTTTATACAAACATGTCAAAAGTCTATCTAGAATAGAAGAAAAAATGTGAATCATAAACGGAAGTAGGAAAAAATCACCTTCTTTGTCGATAATCCGCACTCTTAAGAAGATTGTATCATCCTCCGTTCTCTTGCCTTTTATGGTGAAACCTTTGTTCTTTGCATTTTTTTCTTCGAAATTGAGAAAAGGCACAGTTTTGTTCGGTTCCCTAGCTGCATTTTCATTCTCATTTAGAACCGCATCCCCACTCAATGGGCCTATCATCTGCATGTTTTCATGTTTCAGATGATCCACTCCATTTTCAGTATCTTTGAGACGATGTTTATTTAAACTAAGTGACTTTGATAAAACATGTTCTGAATCATAGTGATTGCACTGTAAGAATGGATCCGTTAAGAGATCTCTTGCTGGCAACCTTTTAGAAGCAGTTGCCAGGCACTTCTCCACAAACTGCCTCACTTCAGGATCCTTAACTTTGTTTAGAGCCTCTGGTTTTATTCCCTGTAAATCACAATATTGCTCATTACCATGTCAGTTTTTATATCAATACAGTTACTATTATTCATCAATAACCAAAATTGTTCCCATCAAATTTAACAAAACCACCCTACAAAATGTAAATAAATAAAATAATCTAGAAGGATTACAAGGATACCACCCAAACAAATGAGAAAGAACCTACAAGACAGTTTAGTTGTGTCGCAGGTAAAGTAGCACAACAGTATAATTTCCCAAAAGAACTCTCATCCAAAGATATCTATGAAACCAATGCAGCCCATCCAACTTATCTTAGCCTTCTATGTCTGTAAATATACTACAGATTTATAGAAAGTAATTTGGAGAGATTAGGAAGAAACTCAAAAAAATGCATAGCTTTGGAAAAAGAAATCATCAAAGAATGACTCTTCACGAGCATCATTTCCCTCATTTGAGGTGTTGTTCAGTTAACATCCATAACCAAACTGGTGATGAGATTTATGGAGGAAAACACCTTACAAAAATTAGTAGCAACAATGTGTATACCAGTTATTTATGTTTTATTAAATAAATGTAATTATTCATAAAATTTCTAGATAATAATGATGTTGTTAAATAATGAATTCATACAGGTGATGATGGTTTTAAATAGGGGAGGAATGACCTGTTATAGAGTTTTTCTAATAGTAATGTTTTAATGGTTTTGTAAGGAAGAAAAAATAAATTAATTTACCATATTTTCATCAAATTTATACATTTAAGTGTTCGCATAAGATCTTTAAGAATTAATATACTAATTTTTACAAATTTATAATAAAATAATATTAAAATATTAATTATATAAATTAAGAAAAAATATTAATTAACATTAAATAGATGATAATATAAATTAAAAGGAATTAGCCCATAAATTCTCTATACACAATTGAAGTAAAGTAAAAAATATAATAAATAAAAATGTGAATATTATGGCAAAATATTTTAAATAAAATGTGAATATTATGGCAAAAGTATATACATAAAATAAATATATACATGATACTTAAATATTACATGTGATGACCACGGAACCAGCACAAAAACCAAATTATATTCATCATTGCAATTTTTTATAATGGAATTTTAAAAGTAAAGTACTAAGCTCTTCATCTTGAAGGAATCTATACATTGAAAGAACGTCATATTGAGAAAATTTCAACATTTTACTATTTTTGCACTAATATTTATTGCTTATTCAAAAATGTGCAACAAAAAAACTTCATTGGATATGTTTTCTTAACAAACTTGTACATTTGGTATGCCTATAGTTTATAGTGAACTAAGTATAAGATAATTCATAAATTATAATTTAGTAAATATTATTTAAAAAAATTAAATTTTATTATAATTTTAATTTATTTAATAATAAAAATAAATACTATTTCATTTACTAAAGAAAATATTTAAGATCGTTCAAATTAGAATATGAATATGGTGCTAAAGTTTGAGAAATTGCCATTTTCTAATGTCGTGTTAAGTAATAACCCCATCTAAATGATTGTTCATAATTTCAGAACTTCTATAAAAAATGTTTATTTAAAAAAAAATTGAAATTAAAAAATGTTTAGATTTTAATTATAATAATTAACGGAACAATACATAGAAAAGTTAATAAGAGTTGAGATATTATAATTTAATATCTATTCCAAGAATAAAAGTAAAACAATAAGTATGATGTGTAAAATATAATTTAAAAATTCAAATAAATACTCATTAAAAAAATATATTTTTAAATTTATGTTATATATATATGATTAATTTCATGCAATATGGTTAACTAATTTTATTTTTTTTATAAAGAATGATTATTATATATATATTTTCAAAAGAGCGGATAGATATTTGCATTAATATAAAAAGTTGGTTTCTGGGCCAGAACCCTTACATAGTTCTTCCTGTTTAAGATTTTAGCTATACTAAGCTAGTCTATTATTCATGTTTAAGACTATAGCTATTCTAAGCTAGTCTATTATTATGGCTAGTTTTGCCTACAGTTTCAAAAAGATGCCTGTATAGACATTACAAAAAAGACCTAACAATAGTATAAATCCGCATAACATCAGACAGATTCAAACTCTGGAAATTTATGTCAATAGGAGATCATACTTAAACAAGTGCTCCACGCAGTTGGATGCATCATTCTTGTCCTGTTGTATCTGCCTCATAAAATACTTTGGCTTTTTTCTTCATAGACTCCACTTTGGTCCCAACTTCTTCCTTGTTGAATTGAATACCACTGCTGGAGTTTTCCTTGATTTCAATCACCTTGCTGTCCATAGCCGCAATTCTGAACAAAACTTAGCTTGAAACATCTGCATCTTGCTCTGCAACAATTCGAATTTAGTGTTCATTAACAGTTGGTAAGTCTCCATTTCCTTTTCTTCCGCAGATCTCCTTTGATTCAATGCTTTCAACAGTCCTTCCAATGACTCCAGGAATTTGGTCAAGAGCCAATTCAATTGTGCCCGATCTTCCTCGCTAATTGATGTTCCAGGGTCCGCCATGGAGAGGCCATGTTGTTCCACTCTTCAAATCCCAGAAGATGGCAGCCACCTCTGCCCACGAATGGAGATACTAATCAATAGCGAAGAGATTGGTCAGAGAAGAACAACTGAGAGCCATATATAACCTCTATTACACTATCCCATCATGCTCTAGCATTGAATTGCAATACTTTTGAATCCATTCCTGGGTCCTGACGGATTTCTTGTATTGACATTCAAAAGATACAAAGGCGAAGTAACAATAACTCCAGTCTATATCGAATTGAATTTTTGAAAAAGGTAGATGCTTTTAGCACTTGTTTGAACTCCTCAGTTTGAAATCTTAAAACTCGAGGCCACCTTTGCCCTCATGCTATTTCCTCCAAACGCTAGATGTTGATCTGGATTAGACTGTTGAATTTATTAGCTATGGTTGGTCTTCATAATTATATTTTTGCTCTTGTAATGTTAAAAGAATTTGTAATACACATTCTTCATGTCATTTTGATTATTTCGCCCTTGAGAGAATTTATATAAGACATGTTCTTTATGTCAGAATTAAAAGAGAAATTTTCAAAATTTGAAATTTGAATATTTTGCTCAAAGATAGTCAAGTCGGCCTAGTGAAGCGACACCCATTCTGGATAGGGAGACCACTATATAAAGGCATTCAACCTCCTCCACGAAGACACCATTTGACCATCACATAAGAAAGACAAGTTCTAGGCATCCTAGCGAAGGACAAGAGGAAGAAGAAGGACGAAGATCTCTCCTCTAGCTCACTTGTCTCTCTCTAAGATTTTGCACGTATGACTTTTTTGGGCAGCAATTTCTGGATAGGCCAAATTTCTGCGCAGTTTTCCAGGCAAGCCGAAATTCTAGGCAGCGTCTTATGGGCAGGCCGAAATTCTGGACATATTTGAGAAGGCCAAAATCTTGAAGAGCAGAAGTTTGACTTTGTTTGACTTGACTTGAGCGCTGCAGACCAGGTTTGACCATCGCTTGTTAATCTTGTTGATGTCATAGTTGACTAGTCGCATAAGATGTATCTCTTGCTGAACTGAAGAATTTCTCTAAGGAAAAAGTTATTGGGTTTTTTGCCCAAGTGGGATTTTCTAGGGTAGATCTTGTGTTCTCTTTTATGCATTGTGATCCCTATTGTCTTTATGGTTTATGGTTGAAATTTTGAACTGTAATTGCTTAATGATAAACTAGAATTGTTAAAAGAAGATCTATATTATTCGAAGTACTTACCAACAGTTCAGAAATATTGTGCTTGTATCTATTGCACTTGAAAAATCAACATAGCCAGGGGTACACATTTTTTTATTTGTGTAGCTGACAAGTTAATGTTGGCTGCCTATCCAGCCTTGCAAGCACCAATTTACTAGCCAGGATCCACTTCCCAGGGGATAAGATAACTTGGATAAACTCTTTATTGCTAGCTTGTCGTTTAATTCAGCTATGAAAACCTTTATGGCTAAAATTTTTGGCCATCATTTTATACAATGAGCTCATGGAAGAGGTGAGATCAATATCTGTTGATCCACTTCTAGGGTCCCTTGCTCTATGGTAGTTCTTTTGTTTGCCAATGAATCAGCTTTTTCATTCAAATTTCTATGAACATGAAAGAATTATGTTTGCTCAAATCTCAATATTTGTAGTGCAATTCATTGTAAAATAGAGGGAAGAGCTTCGCGTTGCGATCCTTTAGCTTTACGCACCTCTCAGATCATAATCAGAGTCTCCAAACACTAGGATTTTGGAAATCTTCTTTTCAATTATTGTTTTCAAATTTCAATCCCTGCCAAAGCGCAAGTTATTCAACTTGATTATTGGATGCTACACCCAGACCCCTAGCATATTGAGTCTTTATTTGATCGTCAAAGCAAAGAATAACCCCTCCTACTCCTATCAGCCTTGTAAATAATTATAGGGAACAAAGAATAAACAAACAAACAAAAACCTACTAAATTTTTCCAATATATATATATATATATATATACTTTGTTTAAAAAAAACATTGGATACATAAATTAAGAAGAAGAATTTACATATCCACATAAGACCTCTCCATGGATATGCTACTAGTGAATTATCTAACTCAAAGCAAAGATAATAATTTACATATCCACGTGATACTTCTCCATGGATATGCTACTAGGGGAATTATCTGTCTCAACACAAAGAGCATTTGGTAGTGGTGTTTTCTTAACCCCCTTATTGAGCTTGGAGACACCTATACATGCCAAACCTCACTATGGAAGGGCATGCCACCTTGAATTGCCCACTTGATTTCATGATTTGTAAGTTCTTTTACTTGATTACTCTAATGATTTGTTGTATTGGAGGACAAAGGGTCGCATTGGATCTTATGCAGGATTGTAGGTGGGTCTCCATTTGGGGTTTGGTTTCCCTATACGAGGCCCAAGCCCTCCAGAGGGCCACATTGGCACTTATAGGGTGAGCGTTGAGAGCCATAGGCCTCCACCATAGAAAAGAATAGATCCCCAACACCATTTAATGATTTCTCGTGTTCCACCTTTTGGATGAGGATGATGCACCTGGTTCACCACACCCAGCTGACTCCACACTTGCATCATACACTTGGCAGATGTTCCAGGGTCCAGATGAGGATGTGACTCACTGCAAGAGACAAAGGGAGGGCTTATGTCATCATCCTAGCCCTTATAGATGGTTTACAAGCATTATCGATCCGCTCGGAGACCCATAAGGATGTCATTGCGCCCCCACACCCACTTGGGAGCACCACCACATGTGACTTGCTTGGAAAACAAGGGGCCAACCCCTTGTCCACTATGTTTGGATCCTTTTTACTCAACTTGGCACATTTGGACTCCATTAGGCCTCCTCAATGGCCCAACGACTCATCATTTTGCCCTCTTGAGAGGTTATTCTTTGTATTATTGAGTTATCTTGGTGGGCTTGTCACCAAGTCATGTCATTATTATGTATTATTTTATTATTTGAGGCTAAATTAGGCCAATTAAGCAAATTGAATCCCCTTTAGAATTGTATAAATATGAGAGAGGCTCATTCTAACCTCTTATCATCACTTGTATTGGATTGGTATCACTTGAGGGACTTCACACTTTTTGCTAAGATAACTTTTGGAGCCTTCTTGATGCACTATGATGTTTGGATTTTGCTATTGTCTTTGGAGCTTCTTTATAATTGATGAATGGATATACTCTCTCTCTCATGTAAGTCAAAGTTTTGGCGTTATTCTTGTTATCTTACTTGTCAAATGCATGTATCTTGTTATCATTGTTCTTGTATGGGTTAATGCAATGTTACATGAAGTTTCTGGGACATGGGGACGAGGGAGCGGGGATACGCAGGAGCCGCCTATGCAAAAGCTACCCACCAATTTTTAGGAAACGTGGGGGGACACTAGTGTCTTTAACATAAGAGACTTCGACATACTAAAAATTTAAAATTTATAAATATAAAATATATGATATATCATTGAAACTTTATGATGTAACTGTCTTTATCATTATATAATATATAATACTTACATCATGAAGGATAAATCAATGAATCATATAACTGAAACAAATTTAAAACGAAAAGCCTGATATCATATAATCATACATCATACATGTAAGTTTGTAACTGTACAGTGTAACTACTAACAATGTACAATGAAAATAAATTTTTAAAGTTTTAAACCATATTGAAGTTCCAACTATGAACATTGAATACTAAATATTGAAATAAAAGTCAAGTCTGATACATCAAGAGTCAAATTTTTATAAAGTCAACTCTGAAACATCAAGAGTCAAATTTTTATAAAAAGTCTAATATATCATATATCAAGATTCAAAATAAACTGAAGTCTAAAACAGAAAAGAAAATAAGTCAATAACATAAGAACATATCAAAGGATAAATGAGCATAATTGCTCAAGGTAATGCCCTGCTAATCTCTGCATCTAGTTGTTGCATGACTAAATCGGGATCAACCATGTCACCATCTGAATCTGAATCACTTGCATTCTCAAACATGCTAAGTGTCACACCAACCAACCCCATTTATGTCTCATCAATTCTCTCCCCCATATCTACCTGTGCATCATCCTCTACATCAACATCCCATCGTGTTGTTGGTCCCTTCAAATACTCAAGTGTCTTCCAATGCTCAAGACGTAGGGCACTATGCACAGCGACTAATTTCTCAGCTCTTCTAGAGGTAAGCTTGTTCTTCTTGATAGAGTGGATGAAGCTACATGTGGACCAATTCCTCTCTACTGCAGAGCAACTAGCAATCTGAGACAACAAACGCATAGCTAGATGTTTGAGCTCTGGAGCACCATCTCCATGCATCCTCCACCAAACAAGCGGGTCATCTTGGGCTAGATCTATGTGATCTGCCTGAGCACCACGTGTGTTGAAGGGGCCACTAAGAGATGCAAACTGAACAAACTATCTTCGAAATTTTGCCCCCTCCTCCTCATTGTACATCTTTGCAATTGCATCTAGGAAGCCATTCTTTACCTCAGGATCATCAATAGGAGGCACTCTCCCAAGGCTTTCAATATACCATTTTGGGTTTAATGCATATGTTGCGATGTGCAAAAGTGTGTTCATGTGATCCCACCTATGATGAATGATGGGTCGAATCTAGGATGCATAGAATTCTAATGAGGGCTCCCTCGTTGAATGGTTGCCTTCACACGACCCAACTTGCTATCAAAGGTCTCATAGATTTCTTCAATATTAGTAGCATCTGAATTAGTGTAACGAATGACCTCCACAATAGGGCCCAAGAATGACACCAAATAAAAATAATTTGCCCACCAATCATTGTCCAAAACCTAAGCCCTGACCTTCTTCCTAGAGTTTGTCTTTGATTCTGACCACCTTCCCCACTCTCGACTAGCAACCAAAGATTGTAGTGGTGCTTGTACCTCTAGCATCCTCTCCAATAAGAGAAAATAGCTAGCATATCTAGTTCGGTGAGCTTGAGGAATTCCTTCCTCGTGTGAGCCTTGTACATGGCCAAGGAGGTGTGGTGGTTGCAGATAAACATTTGCAAATCTCTAGCAGTGGTCACCAAGTCTGATATCCACCGAATTTTGCCAATGTCCTTGAGTGCATGCACACAACAAGGAGTCTAAAAAATATGTTGATAGCTGCTTTGAATCAATAACGCAGTTGATCTACAAACCGTTGTTGCATCTGTCACAACCTGCACCACACTATCATCAACCCCAACATCCTCTATAGCTTCTCGAAGGCGCTCAAATTGGAAAGATGCGTCCTTGCGCTTTCCAGAACAGTCAACAGCTTTAAGAAATAATGGACCTTCTACAAATGTCACTATGATGTTGATTAGTGGGCATTTTCGGATGTCAGTCCATCCATCCATAACAATAGAGCAACCAAACTTCAATCATGCTCGTCTCATTCTCTCTTTTTGCACATTAATTTTGGACACTTGTCTATCTAAAATTGTTGTTCTTAGCTTATGTTCTCCAGGTGGTACATATGAAGGCCCTATTTTTGCAATTGCTTGGACCATTTCCTTGTAATAAGGAGAACAAACAACATGGAAGGGAATTCCATTGGCAAAAAGAAATTTGCCAATTGCATCATCTATGTCATCTCGATCTAGAACATTGTACATCCTAGACACAATAGCACCTATTGCACAAGAACGTGATGCACCAGTAGAACCCTTTGTCTTTTTTGATGAAGCACTGGATGGAGACATATTTGTGCATGGATCAACATTTTTGCTAGAAAACAGTCCTTTCCCACTGGCTTCCCTTTCTAGCATCCAAAGTTTCTCTCTTTGAGATAGATTCAAGTTCTTTGAGGGATACATATTGACTCCTTTACTTGTAATAGCCAAAATATGTTGCTTCACCCTGGTATAGCTACCGACAAAGTGATGCCCACAAATATTGCAGCCCCAATCACGTGAGCCACCACCAACTTTTGGAAAAAAAATTGAAAGTTTGGTTACATAGATTAGAAACGGTTTTAGAGGATTAAATGTCCCCTTTGCAAATTTTGCCAGCTCTTTTGGTGGGCCTTCAAAATCTACACCATGCAAAGGCCTATTCTGATTTCCTGCCCTCCTATGATTGCTTTCAATTTCTTGTGTATCATATGACTCACTACCATTGTATTTGTTGTCATTGTTCCCATTGTTCCCAGAATAACTCTAACTCATGGTTGTAACTTGTAACTTGCAGGTTGTAACAAGGGTTTTAACTTTTCAATCTTCAAATTTGAATTGATTCAAAAATTAAAACAATAAAATTATAAATATAAATTTTAATAAAACTTTTATGCAAAATTTGAAAATTAAACAGTGATTTGGTTTTCCTAGTGATTACTAGAACTACAGGAGTAACTGAAGTCTGGAAATTTAAAGATAAAAATTAAAAAAAAATTACACAGCCGAGAGAGTTTACTAACTGTGCTTGTATTTGACAATTTGTGTGCCTCTGCCAGTGCCTTTGTTCTGCTTTAGCAGCAGCGTTTCACAAATTCATAGTGGCCAACGATTTCAGGGCCAATGTTTAGCGGCAGCATTATCCAAATCCTTGAGTAATGGCTTTGTAGGCAGCATTATCCAAAATTCGTTCACCATTTAGCCAACGCTGACTCCTGAGAGACTAAGAATTGTTGCCAACAATGGCGGTTGAGAGCATAGGTCGATGGCAATGGTGGCTAGGAGCGAGTTGTGGCAACAGAGGTCGATGGGTGATGGCGGCAAAGGTCGATGGGTTGCGGCGGCAAAGGTCGACTAAGAGCAACTGCCAGCAAAAATAGCGACTATGGTCAATTGACGATGGGCGACTTCGACTTCAATTTTCGACTTGGCTGCAGCGGTTCACTGTTTGGACGACAACTTCCAAGTTCCAATGAAATCATGAAACAATGAAATTATGAAACCCTTCCCCTCGTTCATAAGAATTAGAATTTTAATTTTTTTTATTAAAAAAATTGCGATTTTCTTCTAAGGAAATGACCCCAAACGACCCCTTTCGCCTAGGAAACAACCCCATTTTGAGGAATCGACCCCAAAAATCGACGAAACGACCCCCTTTTAGTTTCCGCGCGTAACCAGTTTTTTGGTAGCATGGGGAAACGACCCCAAGTCCCTGGAGCATGAGGGAGCGAGGAACCTCGACCCCCAAGTGGGGGGACGCGACCCCGTGGAACACTGGGTTAACGTAATGTGAAATTATTTTGGGACCTTAAACAAGTGATTAAATGCATGCGTTGAGCTTTGAGGGATTGGGTGAATGTTCCTAGAGACACCTCTTAGGTTGACGACCTCGAAACTTTGGCTCTTTCGCAAATTTGAAGTATAAACCCCTATTGACCTAGCTATTGCCCTTGGAGAGGCTAGCAAAGATCAACTAGGGCTCATTCGCTTCCAAAAATCCTCAATCTATGTGTATCTTGACTCCATTAGGCCCAAGCAATAAGGCATTGATCCTCGTATCCCTTTGATGGTCAAAATTACCTCTTTCTTCGCTTTTTCAAGTTCTAGGTCTAACCCTAGAGGGTCACCTAGGGCATCCAACAAATTTTATTGTAGCCATTCAAACTCCTCGATTTTTGGTCCACTACTGCGTTGGGCTTTTCTCTAGAGGTCATCCCAATTTCAAGCAAATCCAATGGTGGAATACTAAGATATAGCAAGCCCTAGTCATAAGTCTAATTTTTTCCTTAGGTTGATGAGGGTATCATTGCATTCAAATCTCAAAAGAAAACTTGTCTTTTGATACTATTCTTTCCCCTAATTAGGTCAAGTCCCTTTTTGGTTGATCAACTCCACACCCTTGACCTAGTTTTGGTCCACTTGGGTTCTTTGTAGTCCCACAACTCTACAACTAAAATTCCACAAGGAACGCATAGGCATAGGATCCATTTCTACTTAAAGATCGTCAAGTCTAGGGATCCTCTTGTCTAGTTATCCTCTAAACCTAGGCTCAAGCATCCTCTTGGCCCTTCCTAGAGAGCCCATCACCTTACTTTTTAGGCAAGAAAGCCATATAATTGAGTCTCTCTTGTGAATAGGCTTTAGGAATCACCCCATATCTTATCATTGATCCATCTACCCTTGTGATTCCTCTCATATCGGGACTCTTCCCATCGGTGAAAGTCCATAAAGATCAGGGAGCCTTAGCTGGGACAACAGTGGGCTATCGTCCATTGTTGCCCCTTGACCTAGTAGTTTCTCTATAGGATCCCTTCATAGAACCCTTGCTAGTTTGAGTTGTAACATGGCCTTCACCTTGATGCAGTATTTCCAAATAGTTCTCAACATAGCAGTCCCACAAAGCACTTTCACATTTCCCGAGACAGTTCACATTTCCTAAAGTGTGTGATCTCGAAAGTCAAATAGTCCACTTAATGTCAAAATGCTCAGCAAAAAAACTAGATGACATGCCATGTCAAAAATTTTCCAAAATGTGAAGGCATCATTAAGGGAATGGCAGTCAAAGGTGGCCCAACAATATGTGAGACTTCCAAGTGGCATAACAAGGGCAGATCTTCACAAAGTTTGATATGCAATACATCAAAAATTGTCTACAAAATCAGCCAAATAATACCTAGGTGGCAGATTCTCCAACTTTTCTAGGGCAATGGAGATCAGGGAAAAAAATAAGTTGAAAAAAAACCCATGTGTAGGAATCCTCAAAATCTCAAGGGTGTTGAAGATCTAGCCAAGGTGGCCACGTTGACCTTCTTACTATCCATTAAATCAATTCAAGAGGAACATTGGGGGTCAAAACTAACCATTTGGGAATTAAATGGATCGTTGGACAATTATGTGAGAAAAAAGTAGTCGTCACAAAAGTCAAATCATCTTCGTTACAAATAGAGAAAGCTTCCATGGACCAAGTCAAATCGCCAAGGACCAAATTAACCCAAAGTTAGTCGAGGAAGTCACTTCAACTAGCCATTGTAGTCTTCAAGGTGGAACATTGAGCATCTTTTGGCTATTATTCTTCATCTTTTTCTCTTTTGCGGCTGATGCAAGTGGGATGTTAGACTTCTAAAGGGTTGTTACCCCAAAAACTAGTAGCCTAGTGCAAAGCCTCACTGGGCAAGCCTACATCTTACGGCAACAAAAAGATTAGCCACCACTATCACCTTGGTGGCCTCTATCATGTTGTTTTGTCGTCAGATGTTATCCCTGCAAGGGAATCTTCCTTGGAAATACTTTAAAGTTAGATGACCTAGAGTTTCCAATCCAAATGGCCCTCTAGAAATCTTGCACATGAAATAACCTAGAAAAATCTTCAATAAAGGAAGGCTCAAGGGTCATTAGAGTTTAATGGTTATGGAAGAAGGTATCGACAAACCCTTGGAGACCAAGATAAGATTTACAGATATTCAAATACACTGTTGTCCAATCCCAATAAACCAAAGAAAGACTATTATAAGTTAAAGTTTTAATGATATGTAGATTTACAACATGCAATAACATATAACAACAAGAAAATATCCTTTGAAAGATGAGATCCATAGAGGCCTTAAGCTATTAGACAAAGTAAGCAAAGGATGGGTAAACAAATAAATATTAATGGCTGAAAATGCACTAAACAATAGCAAAAACCTAGACATCAGCCCCATTTTAGTGGTGAAATATGCAATAAATGATCAATTTTTCCCTTTTAACATTAATAAATGCAAACCCTGCCCAAAGGATAACATATAGGTGCAAAAATGCTATTAAACATAGATTTAGACCAAACCCTAACCCTGAATACAATAAAATAAATAAAAACACCCACGGCATCTCAAGCATATCGATCCTCATTCCAGCTTCGAAACAAGCAACGCTCGTCAAACAATGTTAAGGCCAACTTGGGGGCATCCTAGGTCCATCTGGGCACATCACGCATAAATCCAACACCAAGTCATCGGTATCTCAAGGTTTCAATATATGAGGATACTCATGTCAGTCAAGTAATGTGGAATCAACTCATAACCCAATGCTCATCTCTAGAGAGGTAATGGTGCATCATCAAGGTCAAACTGTTCTTTGTACGGGGTATAACGACCTATGGAAGTCTTGTTGAATGGGATGAAGATCAACATTGAAGTGGTCTCTATTGTTGTGATAAAACCACCTTACAAAACTCTCTCAAGATCAAGCGAAATCAATAATCATTAGGGACAATAACCATAATGTGTCATAGTGGACCATACCCAATGCTAGGGGCACAAGAATACTTCACAAAAAATTCATCTTCAAATGTCTAACTAGATTAGTACACATAAACAAATTACCTTATGTTAGGATGATTAAGTCAACAACCCTACTAGGTATTTCCAGTCCCCAAGGGGAATGACATGTCACAGGTTAGCCCATCAATCCGTAGGTGTGTGTGATAATGAGAGTTGTGAATTACGATAGACTTCGGAGCAAGGGCCATAGCCATGTAACCAGCTAATGGGGGTCCAATATCTTGAGTGTATAGATGTAAGGAGAGACCAATCGTGGAGGCATGAGTTACCCTTTTCCTCGAACTGCTATTTCCACCTCTTTGGTGCGCCCTTTACTTTTTATGATTTGTCGTTATTTGGATGCATAACTTAGGAGCCCAAGCTTACTTTTGAGATTTTCCATTACTCCTTTAAGATGAGTCATTTCATCACTCATTATGTTTGGGACATACAAGAGTTCCTTTTTTTTAATTAAAGCATTGAATGCTTGAGGAACTAGGTGATAGCTAATGAGGGGAGTAGAGCTCATGCTAGGCTTTTGGCCCACATGTTAAATAAATGTCCCAGCCATCTTTTGCATTTTACATTTTTCTTTCATTGTGGTTTTTTATGATTTTATCTTTCTTTTAGTCACATCAACCTCCAGGGCTAAATTTTCGCGCCAAGACTCAAGGATGAGGATGAAGGGTGACAATCCCAATGACCAATGACCACCAGTCCAAAGAATGGAGATGAATAATGGAGAAAGATGGAAAGTGGTAAATATGAATTACCTTAGACATGTTACATCAATTAGTGTTTCCCCAGTGGCGCCCTTCCTAAACCCTAAGTCCTCAGAGGAGGTATGATTGGACTAGAGTCAAAGACTAACATCCCAAGTGAAGTGAGGGAACAAAAATATAGTCGAGATTGGTCTATTATCCAATTTGCCACTTGATCCATATTACTGTGACCATAACATTAAGTGAAAGCACATGATTGAAAAAATGGTGGTTAACGTACCTATTGATGAATGACCCGCCCTGTTTCAAGGAGGAATGTTGGATGAGAGAAAATCTGACCGAAGAAAGAAGTGGAGGATCCTACCATAATGTTATGTGTTGATCGTATAGGGCTACTAGCTAGTTGGATGGTTGTCCAAATAGGAGAAAAAATTTCTCCTATGGGTTACCCACTTTTTGATGGGTAATAGTGCCTTCAATCAATTGAGCAATGGAGTCAATTAGGGGGAGGTCAAGATACAAGGACCTTGAATATAAGGGTGGAAGACAATTTGCTTAACTTAGAAACCCTAGCTATTTTTCTTAGAATATTTAAGGTCAAAGGATGTAAGAAAACTAGTTGCTTTGATGGATTCTTGATGACAATTTTTTCATAAATACATAGAAACAAAAGTCCATAAAAGATATTGCACTTTTTAATATGGCATGTAACTAACCAATATTTAAAAATTTCATGCAAAATTGAAGAAAATAGCATTAAACTTACACCATTCAAGCAAGAATCGCTTCATTAGTCCATAATAAAGCCTCTCTATGAAAAACATATCCTCCCTAAGACAACTTGCACTCTGCTTAGCCATTGCATCCAAGAGAAATAAGAGAAACACTAGTGCACACTCCTTCAAAAGAAGAACGATGAATGTGTGTGACAATGATTCAAAGGAAATTGACTCCCTTCTATTTATATGAGGGTAAAAATGTCAATTTTCCTTAATTTACAAGTAAAATCCCTAAAAGTTTGCTCAAAGTATTCAACAAGGCTAATAGGTCACAAGCTAACCTACAGATAACCTTACAAAATGATAAATCATAATAAAATGCCATTAATTCCTCGCAAGTGTGGGATAATTATCTGTCCAACATGACATCATCCCCCATAAATGCACATCTCCATTGAGTAAGGTGACAAATTGAGTCTAAGAGTGCTCATCATTCCAAGATACCTCAACAAAGTGAACAGGTGCATCTCCAAGTACATCTCCTCATCCAAGACATCATCATTAAGAAGCCTTGCATCACCTCCCTAGGGATTGCATGGGTGACATGGAAACCCTAGCAAATGGCAATTTGCATCAAGAGGGAGTGTGCCAACCCTCCCGAAGTATCTCAAGTGTCTCATCATTATCTGAGCTCAGGAACAAGCAACATCCATCAAGTAGGTGTAAAGCTAACTTAGGTGCATCCTATGTCCAATGGGGCACATTATCAATCAATCCAATGCCCTAACTTCCTGGCTTAATGTTTCAGCATCTAGAGGTGTAAAAGCGAGCATACGTTCATGTGGAGGCTCCTCAAGGTCCAACGTTGATCTCTAGAAGGGCAACGTTGTGACTACAATGTCATAAATACACGTATAGCTAGGCTAGAAGTCCTCTTCAATGTGTTGGAAAGGTTGCTAGCCCTCCCTCAAGGGGCATCCAACACATTTGTGAGAAACCACCAAAAACATACCCTCATGATCAAGTGAGACCAACATCATTACATAAAGAAACCATTAAAGTATCATTGTGGACCATCTTCAATGCCAAGGGCACAAAAATACTTTGCATAAACCTTGCCTTCAAATGTCTTTCTAGGTAATGATTTGTAAGTAAGTTACCACACTTGTGTTAGGCAAGTCCATCAATCAATATGTGCATGTGTGATCATGGAGAGGGCGAGGTTTTAAGGAAGATGTCTCAGCCATGGTACCAATTGAAGGAGGTCCAACATATTGAGGATAATGATTATAAGGGTAAAAAATAGCGGTGGCCTCAGTTGCCCCTTACCTCATCCCGTTTTTCCACACTGTTGGTATACCTTTTACTTAAATGCTTTTATTTTCCTTCTTGCATAACTTGGGTGACCAACTTGCTTTATGCTTTTCAAATACCACTTAAAGATAGCGGTTTATTGCTCATCAAGGTTGGGACATTATATGTTCCTTTGATTTAGATAGAGCATGAGATGCTTAGGAACTAGGTGATGGCTAATGACAGGGATAGAGCTCAGGCTAGGCTTTTACCCACAGACATATTACTGGTTCAAAACATCTTTTTCATTTTTCATTTTCATTTAGTTGCAGCCATATGTGCTTTTATCTTTCTTTTTGTTGCATCAACCTCTCAAGGCAAAGTTTTTGTGCACTAACTCAAAGATGTGGATATAGGGTGCCAGCACCAATAACAGATGACAATCAACCCAAAGAATGGAAATGAATATCAAGGACAGATGGAAAATGGCAAGTATGGATTACCTTGGGTACACTATATCAATCAGTTCCTCCTATTCATGTCTCTCATGAACAATGGAAAGAAAAGGCCTCATGGGAGGTCACACTGGACTAGGGGAAAGGATGACTTCCCAGGTGAAGTATGGGAACAAGGGTACAATTAAGAGTGGTTAATTAAGTGTACAATTCACCTCCACCTACTCACATTCCTCCATATGAGTCCATCGAACATGAACCTGCAACAACACCATAGCTTCCTAGATGGGTATGTTCAACACCAGAAGCAGTTGATGATTTTATCAATCATCCTACATATCAAAGTCGCACTTGTTCACAATTCTACTGAGCCTGCTCTCTTTTGGCTCAAGTTTTAAAGACTCAAGATCCGAAAACATTTGCAAAAGCTTCAAGCCATCCAAACTGGGAAATATTAATAAATGAAGAATATTGTTCCGTGATGGAAAATGATACTTGGGAACTTGTCCCTCCTCCAAAAGGAAGAAACTTGTTAGATCTAAAGGAAGGGGTGTATAGAACTAAGTATGCATCACATGGAAGTGTTGAAAGACATAGGCTCACTTAGTGCTAAATGATTCTCTTAAGTTGAAGTAATTGACTACAATAAAACCTTTGCTCCTGTGGCCAAAATACATTCTAGTTGCCTTGTTCTAGCCCTTGTTGCCTCGCATGGATGTTAAATCTACCTTCTTGCATGGTGATCTTGTTAAATTTCTAATACCAGTCCAAATTTATTTATACCTCTAACAATTTTTATTTCCAAAAAATTATTAAATAAAATTTTGAATTGCTATGGAAATTGTTGACACCTAATCCTCATGGCTGGGTGAATATAATGTAAATAGATAAATAAGTAATATGAACAGTCATCGGGAGATGAAGTGAACAGTCTCTCCCTCATGTATTTAATGAAGACCTACCTGAAGAAATAAGCACGAATCAACTTTTGGTTGAGGAGTCACTGCCTGGTTTGACATGGTATCAGAGCCAGCGCCCAAAATAGTTGTAACTCCCTTCTGCCTACTGCTCCCTGTCCTCTGTCCCTGTGGAGTCTGCCTACTGAGCTCTCTATCCACTGTCTACTGTGCTCTCTGTCCTCTCTGCCTACTGCGCAGTCTATCTACTGTTCTCTAAATTCAGAAAGCGTTGAGTATAGCAGCATTTGTGAAGAACGCTAGTGCGGTGAGCGATTCTGAAGAACGCTGGTGCGGTGACCAATTCTGAAGAACACTGGTGCGGTGAGTGATTCTGAAGAACGCTGGTGAGGTGAGCCATTGTGAAGAACGTGGCGACCACAATGGGAGACGAACCCACGAAAGTTGGTGCGGTGAGCCATTGTGAAGAACGTGGCAACCACAGTGGGAGACGAACCCACGAACGTTGGTGCGGTGAGCCATTGTGAAGAACGTGGCGACCACAGTGGGAGACGAACCCACGAACGCTGGTGCGGTGAGCCATTGAACTGTTTGAATAACGCTACGTTGAACTATTGCTTTTTTCCATGTAAAATAATTTAAGGTTCTCGTCTAAGCGTTTACAGCGACGGGAGTGTGTCTGTATGGCACGAGGTGCCGCTTTATTCATCACCTGAATCTCAACAATAAGAACGGACACGAATTCAATTTGCCGGCAAACGTGGACGACTCTGTGGCGTGGGTAAACCCCTTTTACATTGCACATGTTGTAGATGGAACCAGGAAGAAAACGATAATTCTCTTAGGAAGCACACCACAGTTGATTGGCCCGGAAGGGGTTGATTTTTTTGGTAATCTTTACACTTTCGAATTGATGCTCCCGTCATCATCAATTAAATGCTCTTTGTTCTTCACAAAATTGCGTTAGATGCAAACCGCCCTACATATTTATGACCGATTTTGGTTGAGCAAACAAGCGAATTTTGAAAAATCGTGTCGAATGCCCCTTTGAAATGTAATTTTTTTTTTTTAATTACCACCAAAAGTACAATTTTACTGTATATTGGTAGAAGTATTTTTCTATCAGCAGAAGTAATTTTTTTTACAGAATGCATTCAATCATATCCATGGTGGCAATAGTTCTCACTGGCAAGGAGAACTATCCTGAATGGTCCCGAAAGATAAAACACACCCTCATTTTCGATGAGTTGTGGAAAGGAGTGTGTGTCGGAGACGGAGACAATGAACCAGTACAGCCTACCTCAGACAAAGATCTCGTCATTTGGGAAAACACGAACAGCAAAGCTTATGCATTAATCGCAGCATCTGTAAATGAAGAGGTGAGTCGCCATATTTCGTCATTTTCAACTGCCTTTGAAGCCTTACAAAAGCTGAAAAAACTCTATGACTCACATTTTGCACTTGAAGTTCTTCAACTCATGATTAAACTCTTCACTCTTGAACTGCAAAATATTAAATAATGATCCTCTTGCTCTTGCATCTGAAATAACGTCTATAATGCATGATATCAAATCCACTAAAGTTGAATTGGATATTCCTCTTATCGCTTTTCTCAAGGCACTTTATCCTACTTACTCCAATTATCTTGAGTCATTGTGAGCAAATGGAAATCTCAAAGATATCACCTTTGACTCTCTTGTGAAAAAGTTTGCTGAAAGAGAGAAAGCTTTTGGAAAGAAGACAGCCCTGAATCTTTTGAAGAGGATGTGTGCCTTGCTTGTAAAGAAAAGCATCCTGCTCAAGATTCTTCAAGAGGAAGAGGTGGTCGAAGAGAAAGAGGAAGATATTTCAGAGGCAAGGGGGGCAGACGTTCTCAAGGAGAAAAGGCAGATTTGCATTGCATTCCCTGCAAAAGAAATGGATCACATGATGCCTCTACATGCAAGCTACCATGGAACAAAATTGAGCAGAAAAGAAACCAACAGAAAGGTAAAACTGATGATACAGACAAAGGTAAAGCACCTGAATCCGCTCACTATGTTGTGGCACAATGTAATATTGAAGTAAATGAAGATTTATTTTATGCTTCACTTGCTTCTTGGAAAAATGACTGGTTGCTTGATTCAGGAGCAACCTGCCACATGACTCATAGAAAAGATTTTTTTTGAAGAATTCACTGACAATGTTGATGGAGCAGTATACTTTGCAGACCAATCAAAAATCAAGCCATCAGGGCT
>APFE030535587.1:12919-39030 GCA_000404065.3 Pinus taeda | reverse complement strand
AAGCTTGAACGATTCAGAATGATGCTTGGACTCACCAACATCCCTTCAGATTAAGGGGGGGGAATGTTGACACCTAATTCTCATGGTTGGGTGAATATAATGTAAAAAGATAAATAAGTAATATGAATAGTCTCTCCCTCATGTATATAATGAAGACCTGCCTGAAGGAATAAGCACAAATCATTTTTTGGTTGAGGAGTTACTGCCTGGTTTGACATAAATAAATCACTAGTATTTAACTTCTAAAATAAAATATTTGTGGCGGAAAAATAAAAATTGAAGAGATCAATCACATCATGATAGTAAATATACACCCATAACAATTTTCCTTCATTAAAATCCTCAAAAAAAAATTGGCATAGACCCACAGAGAAAAATACACAGACACTGTTGGTACCTATAATTCGGCCCCAACTAGACAACTCGACCCAAGAAATTCATCCCACTAGAAAATTGGCCTCCTGAAGCATTCAGCCTTGGAGAAACTCGACCTCCATCACCAACAAATAGACCCTCTCCTTTCCTCCCTATACAACCCCTACATATTGAAGAAAAATCAGCCCACTAGATAAATTGACCTCTCCACAACTCTGCCTCCTTTATGCTTCAACTAGTCAGCCTCTCAATTTCCTAAACTCGACCTCCTGAAATAGTCCCGAAATTCCCCTACACTCTTCCTCCCTTCTCTTCAGTCTACCTAAGCCTCTCGCTCTAGAGAAAATTGCTTCCCCCACTTGTGTGTCTTCATCTCTCCCTTAGGCTTATTTTATAACTTCATTAAGACAAATCCCTAACCCAAATCTCCTAAGTGATTGATGGTCGAGACTAGATCTCACCTCACTTGAGATCAACGATTGAGATCATATCTAAGTCACTTAAATAATTTTACTATTTATCCTTAATATTTTGGCTTAATAGTCCACAATAATTAATTGACTTTAATTATTGCACTTTTCCTAAGTTAGACTTAGGAAAGAAGTCATAAATCACTTACTCCACCAAGCAAGCATCTAAAAAGGCAATCAACCATCTCCTACATGTTAAGACACCAAGCTCATGTAGAAGTCCTAAATCTCCCAAGAAATTCAACAGATCTACAAGAAGAACTCTAAATGGAACAACCTCCTAGTTATCCTTAGAGAGACTCTAGCATTGTTTATCGCATTAAGAAATCTCTCTATGGTCTTCAACAAGCTCCTCGAGCTTGATATGCAGAAATGGATAGCTTTCTTTTTCACAATGACTTCTCTAGATGTCATTATGACCCCAATGTCTACACCAATAAAGTAGGAATCCATCTCATAAGCTTTGTTGTCAATGTTGATGATCCTCTCCTCACTGGTAGTGACCCTAAACTTTTTTCACATGTGAAATCAAACCTTAGGAAGAAGTTTGAAATCACTGACTTAGGCTATTTGCATTATTTTCTTGGCCTCCAAGTATTGCAAACCAAGGAAGGAATTTCTCTTTCCTAATCTAAGTATGCATGTGACCTTCTTCATCGTTTTCACATGAAAAATTGTAAACCAACCCCTTCCCCCTTCTAGTATGGAGTCAAACTTGTTGCCACCTATACAACACCCGAAGTTGATGCCACTTTGTATTGTCAGTTAGCTAGTAGCCTCTTATATTTGACTCATACCCATCCTAATATTTCCTTTGTCTTTGGTCGTGTTGCCTATTATATGCAAAAACCCCATAAAAGTTATTGGAAAGCAGCAAAAAGGATACTTTGGTATATCCAAGGTACAATTCAATTTGGAATACATTACAATTTAAGCGGGACTCCCTTATTAGTTGGTCTCATTTATTCTGATTGGGCTAGCGACCTTGATGATAGGAAATCCACTACAAGTTATGTTTTAGTCTTGGTTCAAGACCTATCACTTAAGCTTGTAAGAAGCAGCAAGCTATTGCTCTTTCTTCAACATAAGCAGAGTATTGAGCAATGCTTAATGCAAATCAAGAAGACTTGTGGCTTCAATAGATCCTTTCAAAGTTTGGATTCCAACAACAACATTTGACCACCCTTTGGTGTGACAATCAAAGTGTCATCAAGCTCAACACATATCCAGTTCAGCATCAACACAGCGAACACATTGAGCTACAAATGCACTTCATTAGAAAGATCATTCAATATCAAGTTATTGAAGTGCTTTTTCCCCTACAAATGATCAAGTTGCAAACATTTGCACAAAGTCGCTTACATAAACGAAGTTTTCTAAACTTTGATCTATGTTAGAAGTTTAAGAATTTGTCATTAAGGGGGGATAGGCTCTAATGTCTCCTTCCTTCTCCTATTATGTCACCTTTGTAAATTCCACAATCCTAACCTAAGTTTTTCTTAAAGCAGAATGTTAGGATATTTAGACAGTTAGGAGTTAGTTAAGTTCAAATTGGTCTAATGTGTTTATTAGGTAAAAGTGTGTTTCTTTAGTATGCATAGTTGCATTGTCATCCAACAATCATGATATGTTCTAGACATAGAATAATCCAACTACTCATATTCTCCTCAATACTAACGGTTATTGATCTGTGGTTTAACACCCAACTGGTCCATGATCTCTATTTAAATAGCATTGAGGGTCATGGTTGATGATTGATTGTCAAAAACTCTCTTGTACACATTTTCTTTTGCATTAATATAATTGCCTCAAGTGGCCATGTTGGCTAGGGCCATGGATCCTTTCCCATTTAGAGGGTTTTAACCATGTAAAAATACAAATGTTATGACCTGTGATTTGGTTGGGTATGTGGTTACTGAAGGTGTTCGTCTTGTATGGAATACCCTATTTGCTCGAGCATCTCTTACAAAACTGATGTTCATCACCACTTAATAAACATCCCCAAAATATTCCTCTACATATCTATAATGTTGCCTTGACTTCTCTAATCTTCTCTTTGTTTTCAAAGTGTTACACCATATTTTAAATGGGATGTCCAAGGACCATTTTAATGACACCTACGGAGTTTCTATGGGCCAATTTGCAAATCATAGTGCACGTGTTATCCTTGGCGCTACCTTCGTGGTTGATCCAACCATGGCCACCCTAAGAGGAGGTGGTATTCATGGAGGATGACTTAGTATGACCAATTTGTCACGCCCTTTCACTTTCGTCAACATATTTGATGGATTGATTATGTTTGTACCATTGGTGGCAGTTGCTTTAGTTGTTAATCATGTATCTTTTAGTTTGATGGAGGCATTTTTCTCATAGAGGATCATTGTTGGAGAGATTGCTTTCTTACTTCCACTTGCTCATGATGCTCTAGTCACTAATTTCATTTGGTTGTTGCATGGCGGGTTCGTGTCTTGTTCGTTGTTGGTTTATGTCCTTCATCACATGGTGGGTGTTCCCTTAGTGTTTCACCTTTCTATACTCATATTTCATCGCTTTGTACCTTAGCAAAATCAATATCACACTCATTTTCCATAATATTCTCATTCCTAGAGTATGCATCAATCATTTCACCCATATTCATATAGGTTTCACTTCATAATTACCGTTTTGTTCGTCATCTTTCATCATTCTACCATATCCATGTGTAAACACATCAAAGTTGTTCGGGATATTTTTATTACTTATTTATAAGGTCATAACGCTAAGGAAAGAGTTCCCAATAATGATTTTCAATAAGACAAAGGTGCATGGAACCCTCAAACAAACTCCTAAGATGAAGTAACACCAAGCTAGGGTTAGCTCAATTGATTGATGTGAAAATTTCAAAACTGAAACCCTATTACAACAATTGGAATTGATTTTTCTAATTGTTAATTATTTTAACAATTTATCTACTACAGCAAATATCAAATAAATCACACTACAACCTTCACAAATAAAATTGGATCGAAAACTGAGAAAATACTAGCACACACACAATACAAATGACACCATTATTTTTGGACAAATGTCCCTAGAAAAAACAAATTGGGAAAACCGGTGTATGAGCTGAGGGTTTTTTTATCATTAAGCAACATGCAGTAGCTGAGGGTTTTTTATTATTAAGCAACAATGAAATCAGAGTACAATCTATGGATGCCCAACTGGCAATCCAAACAACAAGAATATCTGGCTAAAATTATTTAAGGGAATTCCCCTTCTTCCACTAGCAACCCCAACACAACTTCCCTTCAAAAAATTCGTCCTCCTGGATCCTCTGCACAGTGTTTGTGCAGGCCTTTGGACATGTAAGCTCGAAACTGCCTCTGATGAAGTCGTTATGTCTATCTCTACTAAGGAAATTGATTCTCCAACCATCTAGAAGCTTAATTGATTTTTCCTCTAGCTAAATCGAGTTACTTTTCTGAAGCAATTGTGCTGCCCCACTGGGAATAACTCGGCCTCCTTGTTGTTGCCTCTCCAAATCTGGAAAACTTTCTCTGGATCACGGTCTCTGCCCCTCACTGTCTCTGCTTCCTCAATGAAGCTCGAACTCTCCAGCAACTGACTGTTGCTACTCTGGAAAATCGAATTCTCCATGTGACTATAGTGTCTTCTCCATTACCACATCAATCCCTTCTTATATCTTCCTCTTGGGACTCCAACGGCCAAGATTAAATCTTAATCGATGGCTCATATCATTTATGGATCGATTCGGGAGTTTTTAGAGAATTCTCATCTTGACTTAATTAATTCTGATTAATTAACCAATTTTCCTAAGTTTAGACTTAGAAAACATTAAAAAAATGGTTAATTATCTAATTAAGTCATCTCTAGGTGGAATTTCCAGAAATGATTTATGGATTTTGGATATATCATGTATTCTAGCCTCTCCACCAAATTTCATGGCTAAAACACATCCAATGCTACAGAAACCAATACTCCCTCTTAGCGAGCATTCTGTTCTCTTTAGCGCTGCACATCCTATCATGACACCCTATCTTTGTATCACCTCCTGTCACGCTGTTGATGTATGGCTGCTACTGCCCACCAAACACTATGCAACTCTGATGTTGCATCTATGTTGTTGCTAACACAACCATATTGATGTCAACTCTACATCTACAGTGCAACTCCCTCTCATCTATTGTTGTTGCAACTGCAACTACTGCAATTGAGAAGCATCCAAAACTCTGAATCATCTATGTTCAGTATGATGCATCTGTCTCCTGAGTCTCTGACTACTACTAGCATCTACATTGTCACTGAAGAATCTACGTTGTTGCTAACTCTGGACTGAGCCACCTGCTCTATTGTTAACAGTACACTACACTCCTCAGCATCGTGACTGCTACTAGTTTGCAATTGTCACCCTAGTATTGACTACAACAACTACCATTGATCCATCCTACTACTGAATATTGTGGGCCCCCGCAGCCAGGTAATGATCCATGAGGTGGACTCCTCAAGGACCCTGCCCAATCTTTGTAGCTCTCTTGGGCTACAACTCCAAGTCACCCCACCTCACCCCTGGAGAAATGGCTACCATCATCGCGAAGTCTTCCTCCAACCTGGAGGACAACCTATCTATCTCAGCATGTGTTGATGCCTGGTCCTAATTCTCCTGCTTGTCCCTCTTTCTGAGAGGACACTAGGTACTGTAGTGGCCAAACAAGCCACATCTAAAGCACTTGACCTTAGATAGGTCCTTCTTCTTCTTCTTCTTCTCCCCCTACCCCTGACTCAGATCCTTTGATGCGAGGGCCACATTTTCCTCTTCCTTCACACCCTTTGATCCGCTGCTACTGCTACCAATGATGGAGCTCTTTAGAAGAGCTCGCCTCAACTCCTCCTGCTGCAAGTCAGCATACATTCTGTCCCATCCTAGTAGCGTGTCTCTGCCCAATATACTTTGGACGAAGACTTGTCAATCCTCCGAGACACTGTTTAGTGCCAACCATACTAGCTCTGAAGGTTGAGGTGTTTCCCCAACAGCAAGTTGGTCTCAGACCTCCTAAATCGTGGTGAGGAAGGGATTTATGCCTTCCCCCTTTTGCATCTTTATGCATCTCAACTTTTCTTCCAAGAACATCTTTCGCTACTTGAGAGTACCCTGGTATAGTGTGGAAAGAGCATCCCACATCTCTTTGGTTGTTCCCATGGCCACTATATGTGAGACTATATGATCTACGACTCCATCCAAGATCAATCGCTTCACCTTCGCCATCTCCTTCCTGTATTCTTTGAGTTGATTTACATCCTAGGGAACTGCCACCACATTATCTATGTAGGATTTCAAGCCATATTCATCTAGAAGGAAGGACATCCTAACCTTCCAGATGACATAGTTGGAAGCTCCATTCAACCTATCCTGATCTCTAAGCCTCATTGTGGCCATCTCTAACCAAGTCGAAAACTCCCTCTTTCCCTTTGCTTGGTTGTTGCTCCGTTATATGCACTCCCTTCTAGAGTGAGGAAATTTGCAAGTTGTTATTGCCAATTTGCCTGGAAAAATCAAACTTCTAAGACTTCGAAGTTCCCTAAGAGAAATTTTCCCTCTGTTGTGTGTGCTTTTCTCTTCCACCTGATGTTGATTCTGCAACTGCAAATTGCTGCAAAACCCTCTGCGTCCAACCAAGGAATCTGCTCATCGAAAATTTGAGTTGTTGTTGCTCCCTCTGACTTCTGGAATCATAATCCCAGGCAATTCGACTTTTCTGCAACCCTGCAACTGAAAGTCAAATTTTCTGCCCCAGCAATTCAACCTACCTATTTGAGCACTGCGTAGCTTCTAGGAATTTCAGCCTATTGTTCCCACTGAACAGCGAAATTCCCTTCTCCACTTCTGAGCTTCCCAACTGATCACTCAAGTTCTAATACCATGTGAAATTTTCAAAACTAAAATTTTATTGCAGCAACTCAAGTTTATTTTTCTATTTGTTAATTATTTTAACAACTTATCTACTACGGCAAATATCAAATAAATCACATTGCAACCTTCACAAATAAAACTATGGTAATAATAGCACTAGAAACTGAGGAAATACTAGCACACACACAATAAAAATGACGTCGTTAATTTTGGACAAATGTCCCCGGAAAAACCCAACTTGGTAAAACAAGTGCAGCAGCTGAAGGTTTTTTATTATTAAGCAACAGTAAAATCTGAGTACAATCTATGGATGCCCAACCAGCATTCCAAACAACAACAAAAATCTAGCCAAAGTTATTTAAGGGAATTCCCCTTCTTCCATAAGCAACCCCAACACAAGTTCCCTTCAGAAAATTCGTCCTCCTAGACCCTCTGCATCAGCTTCTACACAGTGCTTGCGCGGGCCCTTGGACGTCTAAGCCTGAAACTGCCTCTGATGAAGTCATTATGCCTATCTATACTAAGGAAACAAATTCTCCAGGCCTCTGGAAGACTTTCCCGACCTCTAGAAGCTAAATTGATTTTTCCTCCGGCGAAATCGAACTGCTTTTCAGAAGCAATTGCTCAATCCTCTGTGTTGCGTCACTAGGAATAACTTGTCCTCCTTACTGTTGCCTCTCCGGATTTGGAAAATTTCCTCCGGATCATTGTCTCTGCCCCTCATTGTCTCTACTTCCTCACTGAAGCTCGAACTCTCGGCAAATGACTGCTACAACTCTGGAAAATCGAATTCTCCAAGTGACGCTAGTGTCTTCTCCATCACCACATCGATCCCTTTTTATATCTTCATGTTGGGACTCCAACAACCAAGATTAAATCTTAATCGATGGCTCAGATCATTTTTGGATTGATCCATGTGAGTTTCTAGAGAATACTTGCCTTGACTTAATTAATTCTGATTAATTAACCAGTTTTCCTAAGTTTAGACTTAGGAAACATTAAAAAATTGGTTAATAATCTAATTAAGTCATCTCTAGGTGGAATTTCTAGAAACGATTTCTGAGTTTTGGAGATATCATGTATTCTAGCCTTTCCACCAAATTTCATGGCTAGAACACATCCAATGCTACAGAAACCAACAATCAAGTTCTCGTCACTAGCACCTCGTTAATAGGAGATCACGGGGTCAATTCTTTTCGACGCCCTCGGGGTTAGGCTCTACTAATAAGTTGGTGGGATGTGATCCCTTCGAGTGGATCTGCCTAGATATTCTTTCGGAAAGCCCCAAGGGTTAGCTCAATTAGTCGAGTTCTCGTCACTTAAGCACCTCGCTAATAAGAGGTCACAAGATCAATTCTCCTTGATGCCCTCGGGGTTAGGCTCTGCTAATAAGCTTACAGGATGTGATCCATTCAGGTGGGGTGGATCTTCCTAGATATTTCCTCAGAGAACAAAAAAAAACACCAAGCTAGGGTTTTGCCCTAGGGAAAGACAACCTATCGATGAAATTGAAGTGAATGCCTACCAAGAGAGTTGATTTTAAGGCAACCAATTATGCCCTTGGCATTTTGACACTCCAATTCCACAGATATTCCTTGCCTAGAGAATCGCACTAAGCCCTAGTTTGAGAGCTTGGCCTTAAAGTGGCCGAATTAGGTTTAGAGAAAGAGAGATAAAGTTTGTGGATAAGAAATGAGTTTAATCACTAACGAGGAGGGCCAGAACCTTTTCCTTTAGAGAATGGAGTATGATTTGATTGGATGACCAAAAGGTGATAAGGAAGAGGAATTGTCGATGCCCTAGCACCAAAAAGACTGGAAATTACCTATGGAATGGATCAAGGAGATTTATGGGAGAGCTAATTAAAGTTCACCACTAGGATATTCATTCACATGTTATTCATGAGCATGCAATAATGACATCTAGATACCAATCAATAGATTTTCAACAAATGCTCCTCAATGTTGCGTACAACAACATTCCTTTTATTAACTTGGTCTACCACTTGGATATCATAAGGCAAGGGAAGAGATTATGAGAAATATGGTGAGTTAATAACAACATTAACAAAACGTGTGATGTGATATGATGGAATGGAGGCTTCAATGATCTGCAAAGAGGGTGCTTTTTTGGTGAGTTTGAGGTGAAAAAAATGTCATGTGGATGATGATGTAGATGACACATAGATGTGTAATGCGTATGACATGTGGGTGATAATGTGGATGACATGTAGATGATTGATGTGGATAACATTAAGCCAAATACCTATGAATTTTCCATTTATTTTTCTAGCAATAAGTCTAAATGGATTTGCAAATTCAAAATCTTCATAGTTTGCAAATTCTAAACGCTTCAATTGTGACTCTGCCTTTTATTTATTCAACACATTGTATACACCAACGTTAGCATTGACAAATGCATCCGCATTTGACATCTTGAACTTCCTCGCAAGCACTAGTAGTCTCAACATCTTTATGAATGTGTCAAAAACTAAGGAAATATATTTCTTTAGCATTAACAAATGCATCCGCATTTGACATCTTGAACTTCCTCACAAGCATTAGTAGTCTCAACATCTTTATGAATGTGTCAACAACTAAGGAAATATATTTCTTCTCTCTATTTCACTAAGATGAATAGGTGATGAGAGTTGAAACTCTTAGCAGACCAAGTCACTCTTTATCTAAAATTAAAAACCCCGTCACATAGGCTACCCTAACAACACAAGTCGTCCATACCTTTATTGATTTCTTCCTTCCACAAGTGAACCTAAATATTCTTTGGGGACTAAAAACCAATTGAGTGATCTACCATGAGAGGCTATGATGTTGATAATGTCTCAAATAAAGCACTAATTCCCTTTCCTACATAGCATTGGGCTTCCACAGATACTTCAAACCATTCCAATATCTTCTAACCCATCTATCTCTTAAGATAGACCATCTCATTCCTAGGATTTGATCATCACCATCCAAGGTTGCTTTATTCGAAACAAAGAAGGCATCCTTCCTCACTACCCGTCAAATGGAGAAATTCTTACTTATTATATTAACATACCACCCACCTGATATAGAATAGGGCCACATGGCATCCTACCATCTCACAAATCAATGAAAGAAGGAATAGTTGGAGCGGATTGGCAAACCCCTTCAATGAAGGAATCTAATTAGGTAGATAATTACAGATCGATAAAGGAATCTAATTAGACAAGCAAGTCTTGGTACTCAAGTACTGACAAAATATTTGAAAACAATGAACGATTTGCAATCCTCAAAGCTCAATAATGTGAAACTTTCAAGCATGTTCACCAAATTTCTAATAAAAGACCCATGAATGTGTCTTTAAGAGCTTTAGCAACCAATGCCACATGTCACCCTGTGTTAGTCAATCATTCATCTCATTAGCAAAGCGTCAACAACCTCAAATCCCTTGTCTCATTTCGGTCATAAGTCAAGCCTTTGGTGGGGCTCACCTTTTGTTTCGGAGTGAAAGACGAGACATGTGGGGCTTAGGAGAAAAGGCTAGGATGGAGGTATTCTCATCCCCCACGTTTGACATCCCATACCTCGCACATACCAATAGTCAGAAGTGTGGGATGATAGGGAGAAAATGTGGCCAAATGAAAGGAGCATTAGGGAGGTCTGCCTATGCGGAAATATGGGGACTCAAGCCTATATGGTGTGCGGGGAGCAGGCCACTAGCCTAAAATTTTGGAAAGATACACAAGAAAAGCTTCTCAAAAGCTTCTCAATGTTTTTGGTCAAAGCAAATTAGAACAAGATCAGTGAAACCAAACAAATTTTAAGGCACAAACCTCAACAAGACTCAAAGTGATTTAACAAATAAAAAAGATTCCAAAATTTAAAAGCAAGCTCATAACCTGAGCTTCAAGTGCAATGAAAACACAACAATTTGCTAAACATGGGCAACATATTATACTATTATAATTCCTAATGACCATGAGAGCAAGGCCTTCATATCTTGGGACTCCATTCTCAGATGTGTGTAACTATGATTCTTCTACTACTACTAATACAAAGGAAATAGATCTTTGCCCCATCTGATTTATCTACTATCAATTCACTGCAACCATATCTTGCACCATTTGTTTCACCTACAATTGATTTGCAGGAACTAGATCCTACACACTATGGTCAACAAAACCTAGAACTTCCATCATCCCCAGCCTAGCCATAACAACATCCTATTCATCATGATAGGAGTCACTTTTTCACTCCATCAAGGTATCAACATTCTTATTGTCACACTTTTCAATATGATCACATCTCTTCTTACAAATTGATAGTTAAGAAGTGTAAATGGCAAAATTTGGATCGATGCCCACTATTAAGACTACACAAATGAATTGATGATTGTTCATAGCAACAATTGAGCTATTGTTTGAGGACATCCAGTTATCTAGTTTCTTGAATTGTACAATTGTATAGTCTTCGTCACATATGGTTCTTTCTGATGTTTGATTGATAAGAGTAGCAATCTTTTCTTGAGAGATCTTTTATGATAATTTTTCTTTGTTTCTTCTTTTTTACATGTGTAGTAGAAGATGCTTTGATTATGGGAAGACCATCTTGTCACCTGTGATTCATGGAACACTTGTTTACTTGCTTGAAGCATTATTGTTGATATTCAACATTCCTACCCTAATAGCCTCTTCGTAGGGGATCACTTTCAACTTCAGATCTCCTAATTCGTGTGTTTGGAGCGCTCTTCATGAGCTTAGTTATTGTGATCTCTTTCATCATCTCCAGCATCTCTTTCAGGTCATGATTGTGATCTCTTGGAGACTATTCTCTGACAACATTGACTACACATGAGTAAGCTCCCTTATAAAGACCTTTGTTTCCTTTGCAAGTTCCAAAAAGGTTTTTGTGAATATTTTCTGGGTTTCTAGGAAGTTAAGCTTTGAAGAAGGGCCTTCTATATGGACTTACAGCTATGTGACTATGTCGGAATGCTTTCTCGATAAGTATGAACAAAAGGATGAAATTTAAAGGAAACTCTTTTTCTATGTCAAATTAATACATATTCGGGGGAGGCAGGAGCGAGAGGGGCTTTATTTAGTCCCAACGGAAAAAATGTATCACAATATGCATATGGACTTGGCCTAGTGACCAACAATCAAGTTGAGTATCTCGCCTTATAAAAAGGTTTGGAGATAGCTATTACAAAGAAAATTACTAGCCTATTAATTTCTGGAGATTCAATGCTTGTTATCCGACAAATGAACAAGGCCAAGATAGTGATATGCTCAAATTCTTTTCACTTGCTTCAAAGAATCCTCGTCTTCGCCTCTCGGTTTGTGCAACTGGACCTCTTCCACGTGTACAAGCATTTGAATTCAATGGCAAACACTTTGGCTAAGAAAGATTTCTCTTTGGGTCAAGGCAAATTAAAAATAGATCACAACGTTTGTAATTTTCCAATTCCTTAACTATGATTATATTACCTATTGAAATATGTAACTAGGTTCGGTCTTCATAATGGCATATAAAATCATGATTTTATGTAATTAATGTAAAGAAGAAAAATAAATTTATTTTGTTAAGCTTGAGGCATGGGTTTCATGCTCAAGGAATTTTATTTTGTAGGTACAGCTCCAATTGAGAGCTCCTAGGGCTTGTCATGTGTTCTACAAGTCAAATAAGTCTTTGTCATGTACAAGATACCCTTCATGGGAATGTTACATATTACAAAAGAAATTATACAAGTCTATAGAGTGTCCCTAAGTTAAGAGGGAGCTTGGACAAGTCCCTGATTAAGAGGGAGCTTGGGTGCATTCCTTCTATAGGAATGGGTACATTCCTTCATTGGAATGGGTATATCCTCCCTAGATGAGAGGTAGAGATAGACACATCATTCTTGTCTTCACTTGAGAAGAAAGAATGGAGAATTGGGTAAGCATTTGGCATTCGATACTCTTTGAACATGTGGTAGGGCATCCAAGATAAGAGTATTCGTGGAGGACCAATATTCTTTGAGGACTGGGAATCCAAGGTAAGAATAATCTTGGAAGGACATACCCTGTGAACACTAGGGTGGGGTATGCTTTGAGAGACAATGATGAAGGTGTCTATAAATCATTCGTCTCGCCAGCAATGTGCTCTGATCTTGTGGAGAGATAGATTTGTTAGTCAAGGCCTTGCGATGATATGATGCTATACAGATGGGTTACCAATACGACTCTTCTTATGAGAATTCTCCAGATTGAGAATGTTCGAGTACCTTATCAATAACTCCCTAGTTAAGAGGGTGTTGAAATATACTAAGTTTGGTATTCATAATGACATGAAATCATGATTTTATGTAATTAATGTAAAGAAGAAAAATAAAATTATTTTGTTAAGCTTGTGACATGGGTTTCATGCTCAAGGAATTGTATTTTGTAGGTAAAGCTCCCATTGAGAACTCCTAGGGCTTGTCATGTGGTCTACAAGTCAAATAAGTCTTTGTCATGTATAAGAGACCCTTCCTGGGCATGTTACATATTACAAAAAAAATTATATCTATAGATTGTCAAGGAAACCCCTCCAAGACCAAGTATACAAGCTACAAGTCAAGTCAGCCTATATGCATCATCAAGTTGGCCTGCCAGTGAAGTTGACCTATTTTGGAGCCCAGCAACGCTTATATAAAGGAGGACTTGGCCTCTCTAAAAGTGTCTCACAAAAGTATCACAGAAGTTCGATCTAGAGACAAGAAGGAGCCTCAAATCCAGTGAAAAGGAAAGAAGAAACGAAAGAGATGAACCGAGATTATAAGGACTTTCTTTGGGTTATTTATGTCACACATGCAAGTCAGTTAGGACCACTCTTTGTGGCTGTGAAGGTCGAAGTTACAATCATCTCAGAAAGCCAAGAAATTAAGGTGTCAAGATCTGTTAATAAAGTCGAGTTGTTAAGGAAAGAAGATCATCCACAACAAAGAAGTGAAGCCTAGTAAATATGTCATATTCAGTACACATGTGAAGAATTTCAGAGATCACAGGTAGACCAAAATTGCAGACCTGTGATAGGTGCCGAAAAAGTGAAGAAGAGACGAAGTCTGTAGCAGTACACTCAGTTTGACCAGCGTTGAATTGGTGGAAGAAATGCTAATTGAAAGAAGTGCTTTGACTTGGTCTTGGAGGGGTTCATGGTCAACGGTCTAGGTGTTGGAATTCATCAATTGAAGATTCTATATGAAGAAGAATTCTTGTGGGTTTTCCTCTCATTGGGAGAGGTTTTGGCCCTGGCTGATCGCCTATATCTTGTGTCCTCTTGTCTCATTGTTCTTTATGTTTTGATAATTGCTTGATGAAAGGAACACAATAATAATCAAGTTGAAGAAAAATCTAACGAAGAAAAGTAAAAAGTCATCACAAACAATTATCATTGAAAGAGAAATCTCTCATCTTTTTGCCCGTAGATTTCTCAACATTACCAAAGTGCACTTAGGATAGATTAGAAGTGGATCTTAGCTTTTTACATTTACCACACTCCTTAACCATGTTTGGAATCCCAAGAAGCGATCATTTCCCAATTAATTCAGTCACCATTGAGAAACTCATCGAATTGGTATGTGGTAATTTTCCTCCAACACATTCCATCCCTGGGTCATCTCTAGAAGTAGAAGGGCCTTGGGATCCAGTGGCCTTTCCTTTTCTGGCCACGGATTCTCAAGGCTTCTTCCCGGTGTCTTAATGTTATTTACAAGTGGCATGTACTATTAACCTTCTCCAGTGATAGGCGTCTTGTCTATTTACTTTGTTCCTGGTGGGATTTGTTGTGGATCTCCTCGGCCGCAGAGTTCAGTATCTTGTGCAAAGGGATGGAATTAACTCTGTCATCCAGTCCTGTGGTATCCCTCAGCCATCTATTCTCTGTCTTGTGGAGGTATTTGCGATGGCTTTGGAAATCTTGGTGCAGTCTGGCTCGTGGCAAGGCATCAGTTCAGCCTATTTATTGATTCACTCGTTCTCCTAGTTTGTCCATGCTCCTTTAATTTGTGCCAGTCTAGGAGCGGAGAGAATTCTTACCAGAATATTAATTCATTGGGGGCTGGGTTTTTGTTCCGAGATGGAAAATTCTTCAGTTCCTCCTGAGAATGTTAATGCCAGCATGCTGCTTGACAAGCTACTAGATTTAGCTCAAGCGCTCTTGGGCTCTATTCAGCAATTGGAGGATATAGTTGAAAGGAAGAAGCATTCCTTCCAGCGGTTTCTGGAGGCCAAGTTATTCAGGCACCACAAAGATATGGAGCATTCACTGGGAGGCCTGCGTGAGGAGGTTCATTCTCTTTGTGATCGGGTTTCTGCGTTGCAGATCTCTAGGACTGGAAATGCACAGCATGGCTTGGGAGGAGCTGCTTCTGGTGCTGCTTTGGAAAGGAAGAGAATCTGTCGCTCGAGGGGATCTGACGATGTTGGTCATGGTCGTTGCTGAGGTTCGAGTTTCTGGGTGGTGTATGTCGTTGTTTCATCTCTCTGTCTCCCTGTGCTGTTATGTAAATTCTACTTTATACTTGGGTCTTCTGTTGAGTTTACAGAAGTAATGTGTTTAGTATAAGAAGGATTTGCAGCCCTAGTGCTGGCAACATTTTGAATGGTCTGATGATCTCAGAAATTTTGTATCAGAAATCTTGTGCAAGGGTTCTGGCCCATAACCCAGCTTTTATTAATATATAAACCCTTGCCCGTTCCTTTTAAAAAAACCAATACATATCAATCTTATTCAGTGAACATCATCTGTTTTCTATAATGATGTGTTTTTCTTTTTAAATAAATATATTCTGACATTACCAAGTCATAAACAGTATGTTGAAAACAACCCTGTAAGTGAGTGGTTGCTGCACATTGTTGTTTATTAGTCATGACATTCTGCACGAAAAATTAAATGGCTTTGGATGCTCTTTAGTCTGAAGACCTTCATAGAATATCTCTTCTGCAAAATTCCTGTCCCCTTACACCAAGAGGGTCTATCAGACTGAATTACCAGTCTAGTTTGAGCACAGTATTAAGGTCGTAAAATCTAGATCTATATTATTACTTATTAGGTTCCCTAACTCACTGCGTTTGTAAGCAGTAAGAAATTCCTGAAATGGCCTTTTTTTAGTTATATCATATTTAGAATGGGAAAACCCAACTTAGGTGCAAGATCAATGGTTTAAATTCATTGAAACTCCAGCTTATTATTTGGAGAGGAAGCAATAAACCAGTTGAAAATTTGACAACAGAAGAAGAACTAGTTTGTCCATGCTCCTTTAATTCGTGCCAGTCTAGGAGCGGAGAGAATTCTTACCAGAATATTAATTCATTGGGTGCTGGGTTTTTGTTCCGAGATGGAAAATTCTTCAGTTCCTCCTGAGAATGTTAATGCCAGCATGCTGCTTGACAAGCTACTAGATTTAGCTCAAGCACTCTTGGGCTCTATTCAGCAATTGGAGGATATGGTTGAAAGGAAGAAGCATTCCTTCCAGCGGTTTCTGGAGGCCAAGTTATTCAGGCACCACAAAGATATGGAGCATTCACTGGGAGGCCTGCGTGAGGAGGTTCATTCTCTTTGTGATCGGGTTTCTGCGTTGCAGATCTCTAGGACTGGAAATGCACAGCATGGCTTGGGAGGAGCTGCTTCTAGTGCTGCTTTGGAAAGGAAGAGAACCTGTCGCTCGAGGGGATCTGATGATGTTGGTCATGGTCGTTGCTGAGGTTCGAGTTTCTGGGTGGTGTATGTTGTTGTTTCATCTCTCTGTCTTCCTGTGCTGTTATGTAAATTCTACTTTATACTTGGGTCTTCTGTTGAGTTTACAGAAGTAATGTGTTTAGTATAAGAAGGATTTGCAGCCCTAGTGCTGGCAAACATTTTGAATGGTCTGATGATCTCAGAAATTTTGTATCAGAAATCTTGTGCAAGGGTTCTGGCCCATAACCCAGCTTTTATTAATATATAAACCCTTGCCCGTTCCTTTTAAAAAAACCAATACATATCAATCTTATTCAGTGAACATCATCTGTTTTCTATAATGATGTGTTTTTCTTTTTAAATAAATATATTCTGACATTACCAAGTCATAAACAGTATGTTGAAAACAACCCTGTAAGTGAGTGGTTGCTGCACATTGTTGTTTATTAGTCATGACATTCTGCACGAAAAATTAAATGGCTTTGGATGCTCTTTAGCCTGGAGACCTTCATAGAATATCTCTTCTGCAAAATTCCTGTCCCCTTACACCAAGAGGGTCTATCAGACTGAATTACCAGTCTAGTTTGAGCACTGTATTAAGGTCGTAAAATCTAGATCTATATTATTACTTATTAGATTCCCTAACTCACTGCGTTTGTAAGCGGTAAGAAATTCCTGAAATGGCCTTTTTTTAGTTATATCATATTTAGAATGGGAAAACCCAACTTAGGTGCAAGATCAATGCTTTAAATTCATTGAAACTCCAGCTTATTATTTGGAGAGGAAGCAATAAACCAGTTGAAAATTTGACAACAGAAGAAGAAACAGAGACTCCTTTTTCAAAAGGAAACGTATAGAACTTACTGATGTGACTTTCTTGTAAATTTGAGCTGGGTTGGAACATTCAGTATAAGGATACTCGCAGGTCAGCATTTCCAATAAGCACATCCCAAAAGCATAGATGTCTACTAGTTCATTGTAATTCTCTTCGTAGAGCTCAGGTGCCATGAATTCTGGGGTGCCTGCAAAGATCCCATTTTCAGAGGTAATCCTGCAGCAATTATAATTGTATCCAATAGTTGCCATTTAAGAAACATTTTTCAATCAAACTTCAAATTCTACCAAGTATTTCTGCAGAAAAGCAAGTACACATCTATAGAAATATATCATCGTAGACAAAAAGAGGAAGATATGTAGGGTAGCGTAAGGCAGTTACGAATGATTTCTATCCTATATTTTTCTATTAATGTTTTTCAACATTACTCTTGATATTTTTATTAATATCGTTCAGTTATCTGATGGTGTTATTTTCTTGTTAGTCTTACGGTATAAGTAATTTTTTATTTTAATATACTTTTACATGGCAGACACTTTGTGGGAAATGGAAGGGAGGTGAAACACCTTCAGATACACAGACATCAATGCTTCTCAATAGCAGTTTCAATTATTTCTTTTTTTTTTTTGGGTAGTTCTACATAAATTCAAATATCACGGACTAAAATCTTTTCCCCTTAAAATATATGTGCTCTCGGTGTACTCTTTTTTGGTCTTGTAGATTGATTTTCCACTATGAGATACAGCGCTGCTCGAATTTTGATCATTTTCAAAAATTGTACTGTATAATTGAACCTTTTTGACTAGAAACTTTTATAGGAATATTATGTCGCAGAATATTATAGGCATGATCACCTGAAAACTCTCATCTATAAGAAGAAAAAAAATTATGGCTATATTATCTCAGGGGACTTCTGGCCCATTTCTTATCACAACTATTCCTTGGGAATGGATAGTCTATTCCACAGAGTGCAGACAGCCCTTTCAGAATGTATTTTTTATTCTATTATCAATAAAATTATGCTTATGCTTTTTTCTTTGGGAAAAAATATAATATTTGGCATTTACATTGACAAGCTCGAAGGTTATCTAGAGGAAGCAGGGTGTGCTGGCACGATCTTAGCTGGGATAGTCGTCATCCTTCTTCTCTGAGCTGATGATATTGTTCTCCACGCAAGGTGTCCATCTGATCTTGATAAGCAACTTAGGCTTAAGGATTTCTGCTCTACCATGGGTATGAAAGTTAACACTGAGAAAACAAAAGTTATGATTATCAAATCCAAGAAGGACACGTATGCTAATTTTATGTATGACAATAATAACTTGGAGGAAGTGTATTCTTACAAGTATCTAGGAATTGATATTCATCACAAACTCAATTGGAACTATACCATTGAGAAAAGGATTAATGGGGGGTGGAAAGCTTACTTTGGTCTTGAAAATAATTGTAAAACGGCAAACCTCGTAATGTGGGATAAAAAGAAGTTCCTCTTTGAAACTTTAGTCACTCCTGTTATCCTCTTATATGGATGTGAGGTTTGGGGTTGCAACATCTCTAGAGAATCCTGGAGAAAGATTGAGCAAATCCAGAAGCGCTTTATAACATATAACCTGAAAATTAAAAGCAATACACCCTACCATATTCTCCTTATAGAAGTAGGTCTTTCCCCTATCAAGAGCCTAGCTATGACTAGGCTTCTGTTGTACAAGCACAAGCTCAATAACATAGGAGATCATAGACTTCCTAAGATAGCTTTAAATTCCAGCCAAAACCGCCTAAGGCTCAAGCGGGGGTGGTATAAAGACACGAGGGCCTGGTTAAACCATTGGGAGATCAACGAGAATGATGCATTGCAAAACATCAATTACATTAAAAATATTGTTACTTCTAAGTTCAAAGAAAAAATGTGGTGTGAAAAAGATTTAGCAGCTAAAAGAAAATTAAGTTATTATAAGGTGGTCATCAACCCCACCCTAGAAGATTAAAAGTATCTCTCTGTTTTAGCTAGCTCAAAGAAGAAAATTACTCTAGCGAAGATTAGAATGAACCCTCATGAGCTCCATAGTGAAACCGGTCGCTGAGAAGTTCCTAAAACACCATGGATGGAAAGGATCTGCCATCTCTGTGAGAATAGGAACATTGAGGATGAAAACCACTTCCTCTTAGAGTGTCCCACATACAACCACATTAGATCTCAATTCATAATCTTTGTCGCAACACTGACCTTCCTAGCCTTTTATGATGTCAAAATTGTAGTGAGCTTGGGAGGTTTCTCTCCAAAATTTTTGAGCATATGAATAAAATCTTAAATCAGACCAAATAATTTGTTTCTTTAGGTCCGATAGACCAAAGTCTGGTCTCAGTAGACGTTAACCATCATCATCATCACCACATATATATATATATAAAAGCATTATCATTATGCACATATTTTCTACTATATACTAGAAAATAGGCAAGTGTGTGTATGCAATATATACACACATACATTATCTAATGCAGATATTTAACATGCAGACATGTGTGTATATATTGATGCACGCACATAGACGTGTATAGCTACACAAATCTCTATATGATTGTTACCAGGGAGCACATCTATGCATATTGTGTATACGGTGTACACACATACACATATTTGACTTTATCACATATATATTTATGTATATACATGTAGTATACACAAATGTGTATGCGCATTTCCTTATGTATTTCTGTGTATGAGTACATTTACTCTATATGCACATGTATGTATTGTATCACAAATTTATTCAAATAAAACATTCTGGTCAAAACCAGAGCATAACAAAAATACAACACTGTAGAGACGTATGGAAATTCCTAAAAAAAAAATAATAAATGTATTCAATATAAATCAAATATCCTCTAGCAAAGTAGATCGAGAGATAAAAGGAAAATTTGAACTTAGAATTTATTAGTACAGATTGATTTTAGCCTTGGATCTGGTTATGTTAATTGAGATAGCTTCATTTAATTCAAGCTAGTCGAGAGGGCTTCAAATCATGGAGTTATTTGGTGACACTGTACTAATATATCTAAGAAATTAGAACATAAAAAAATAATACAAATGTTAAGATGAAATAAAAGAAGATATAGCATTAATTGAAAAGTGCAAGACACATTAAAATTAAGGAAAATCATATTAAAATATAGAATAGGTAAAAATATATTACTAACAAGAATTATACTTTTCGAAATTGCAGAAATCTAGAAAGGAAGTCTTGAAATTATTTTGCTGTATAAATTCAGTAGAGTTAGATACAAATATTATTTACCTATAACATTGTGAGCTGCATGACTGTGATGAAGAACTGCAGCCAAACCAAGATCCCCAATCTTCACTTCTCCCAGATTTCCATTGACAAATATGTTATCACATTTGAGGTCTCGGTGAATAATGGGTGGGTCATGGCTGTGCAGATAAAGCAGCCCACGCAAGATTTGACGGGCCCAATTTTTTATAGCTCTGATGTCCACACGCTTGTGTTTCTGCCGATATCTGAATCATACAAAACATAAAAATCCCAGCCTTACAGCCTCGTTTATTTCCTGATCAATTTGCATTAACTGTGAAATATTAAGCCTTTTTCTCGACCATCACAGAAGAAAGTTATAACAGCAAATTCTATTATATATTAAAATGTTTACTTACTCTTTAAGCGTTCCAGATGTGAACATCTCTGTGATGAAATTGATGTTTTGCCTTTCCGTATCTACCCATGAAGTGTAGAACTTCATAATGTTTTTGTGCTTTAAAGTCCTAAGCAAATGCACTTCACAGTACAATCTCTCCAAATCATCGGGTGTCCGGAGAACATCAGTAAGCTTGACTTGGTTCCAAGCTACCTCCATTCCATCTATTTCATCAAAAGCCTTGTAGCTACAAGCATTCAGATTTAAGGAACACCAATCCGGGGCAATGGATAAACTTTTTGATCAAACCATGAAACCACCTACTTTGACATCAATTATGAACAGTGAAAGGTGTTTATTTCTTCATCATGATTATAACATGAGGAGACCTATAGTTTAGAACTAATCTTCATCATGACCATAACATGAGGAGACCTATAGTTTAGAACTAACAACTCTAGACGTTATTCACCTTCAACAACAGAATCCAGAAAAATATAAAAGCAACATTTCACCAACTACAGCTGCAATTCACAATTTTCAATCAGAAAATCGGTATGAGTTAGACATAATTTTCAAGTGTTTACGTTCTAAGCTCAAAGAGAGGCATTACAACTGGCACAAAAAGGTCGGGCACCACAAGCAGCACATTTTTACGCGCTGGCCCTCAAAGGTTGAACCACTGAACACAAGCATCTTCTGTGTGGCTTAGTTGCCACAACAGGGGTACTCTTCTGTCAAAATCGCCCAGGGCTTGCGACTGGTTCCAATATCTGTACCTTTGGGGTAATTGAACATCAGTAAGTGACCTAATACGCCACTGTCTACACTACTGAATCATGAAGCCCTTAGCAGGAATGAACAATCTGATTGCTAACATTTTACAGCAGAGAAATCAGCTAATAAATGCATAAAAGCTTATATGATTTATGACCCCATAATAGACTAATCTGGTACAAGGGAAAATTAAAACATTATATGATAATATTCATTTATTTATTCAATTGAAAACCCATAAGACATACTTTCAGAATACGGATATTCATCACAATCATGTCAAAAATCATAAACATCAAGTTCAAGGATACACAATCTTGGAAGCTCCCTTTCCAAGAACTTCATTATACTGCAAAATATTTGACAGGCGATGAAGAATTCAGCCTTATAACAAAATATTCTCAGAAAGTAAAACATATCATTCTTGATGAATTGACTCAAAGTGACTCGGGTTTGACAGGCGATAAGGAATTCAGCCTTTATAACAAAATATTCTCAAACTCAGTAAAACATAAAATCCTTTGGGAAGTGACTCAAAGTGACTCGAACCCACAACTCCACAACGCCAACAACCTCAGCATATGCGAATACAACAGAAATTCAAGAAAACAATTCAACCATTTCAAAATCGAATTTTAAAAACGAGTAATAATAATAAAAATAATACCAAAAAAATAAACAGAAAGAAAAGGGATATTTGAAAAAAGATTTTTTTTATAAAAAGACAGAGAAAGAAAAGGGTTTTGCAGACTAACTCTGCCGTAGCGACCAGTGGGATCCATTTCCACAAACGAACATTCGACATGCCCAACATATTTTCTGTACTCCAGCATGTTTGCGAACCGAACTTTCACCTAAACAAATTCCAAAGCTTGTCCACAAACAGGCCGCGGAGAGCTAGGTTTTAATAATACACAACTGAAAAAACTATATCCGTGGTTTCCCTTCGTGGTTTTCGTAGGAAAACAGTCCAAATAGAACCCAAAAAAGCCTGGAGAAGTCAATCCTGAGCAAAATCCAGTTCATCCTGACGACAATACACACCGAAAAGCCCACAAATTTCCTATGGAGAAACCCTAAATCCTTCCCAAATCTACCCCTTCGACTCATCAATAAAATCTCAATACTACTTTGTTCAATAAGAGATAGAAAACTGTGTACTACAAGACTGGCTGTTCAACAGCGATACAAATACTGGAGGAAAAAAAGATTTTTAGTGCCAATGTGTATCCGACGAGCATCGATGCTGGAGAAGTATAATAAGAGGCGATCCATAGATTTAGACGCTCAATGCGCTATAATTCTCCTGTGGCGCTCAAGTATTGTTGCAGGGAATCCTATAAATTTGACGGATTCTCTGCTAAAAAATTTTGCAAACGTTTGGGCGGATTTTCACGAAAAACTCCAAAAAGAGCACCTCTGAATACGCACACTGAAATTATATTTACCAGCAGAGATTGATTAAGGCCAGAGCCTTCGGAAAAGCTTGCGCGACTGCTTGAGAGCCAATTCAATGGAGCGGATTGCTCTATTAATTGCGCTAAATATAGCAGGATTTCACAGAGAAATGAAAATGCACGCCAGAATCTCGACTGCTGCGGTCGTTGAGCCCAAAAAAAATTGTTTTATCTGGTGCACGCGCATTCCCCGAGCCGGTAATGTGTGACGATGCGATTGCCAACAGGTATCTTCGTGACGTCATGGCTTGCGTCAGTTCCCATCTACTAGAAGTGGATTAACCGACGCATCTCCAATTCGTGGTCGTATCCTCTCAAGTGTCCAAATAGTTTTTCAACTCATTATGAACGAAATTAAGAGGAAAATCAGAGTCCTAGATAAAGTCGGGGATCACAGCAGGGATGAATCATGTTGTTGTATCAAATGGGAAATGAGAGTCTTCTTCATGGATAATCTTTGAAGGATGGATGAATCATCATCCATGTCATTACATGACTTAATGGGAAATGAGTGGATCATGTCTTCATAATGCATAACACAACCAGGGCCTTTGAAGAAGGGTTGAGTCATCATCCATGTCATTATATGAATTATTCTATTTCTAGAATTTTATTATTAAAAGGTGGTGATATAGGTTTTTGTTGGAGTGACAATAGCGTTATACTAAAACCCGCACACGTTATCAAACACACATTGCACACATTGCTAGATTTAACCACATGCCACGAAACACACGGGGAGCATTGACCTTCTACATCACCATTAACGAGAAGCCTAACAGTTTTATCATTGTGAACTTTTTGTATGGTATTTAAAAGTGGAAATAGGTTTATGGTATTTAAAAATTGTAAGTTTTGTTTGAAAGGCCCTGACACCAACTTTTTTTTAATTAAAAATAAAATAATTTTTTATTTTGTTTTATGAAATATTAAAAAAGTAATAATTAATTATTAATTTAATAAAAAATAGAATTTTTAGTGGAATATGGTTTACTACACAATTTATTTATTATAAATAATCTAACGGATGTTACTTATATTATGAGTTTGCAAATTTTGTAATTTATCATATATTTTTTCACACATATTTTGAATGGAAACATGCTATTGTGAAAGCATGAGTAGATTAAGAGGATGATGGTTATGAAGTTTTTAATAGACGTTGTGTATGGAACATTGGTATCTTTAGAGAAGTAACTGGGTATCACAAAAATTAGCACCCTTCTCTTCATGGCTACCCTTTGTGAAGAAAACAATAGGTGTTAGCCTATAACCCTCTCACACACTCACCTCCCACTTTAGGTTACATGTAAAGGGACTAACCCTATTGTTACCCTCTACTCTCATTTACCATGTGACTTGACTTTAAAAAACATATGTTTTGTCTTGTTGCAGGATGAAGTTGGATTTGTCCCAAAGTCGTTAACAACATTATTCTCATCAAGTGGCAATGGAAAATAAGTAAAATTTATGAATATCTCAAAGCAAGTGACATATATTCTTCATATATTCTTCCAAATCCTCTATGTGATTCATAAAAAGCATATATGTATATACTTGCCAATAACCCAATAACTAACCCTATATTACTAAACTCGTGGTCATGTTAAGGGATTATCAGAGGATTGTTAGGGTGAAATAGATGCTCAATTATTGCTATAAATTCAACAAAACAAATAGAATAAAACTATAAGGCTCTATCACTCGTTTCTCAATCGACACACTTTGCTTACTAATATTATCATAGTCTCCAAAAAATTGTTCCTTGGACCGTTTATACCTCAAAGAACATTATCCACTAGGTGCATATGCAATTACTACTTGAGAGGCATAGCTCACTGAGTGAGTTAGAAAGGTCGTGTTATGTTCCTCAATAGGTTTAAAAATATAATCTAAAATAAACCCTTAACTTCAACAAGAAATCGTTCACATAAAATAATTAACACAATAATGTAAAGAAAACCCTTGAGGTAGAGTAACACCATATATTATTCTTTATGGAAGGAATTATCTCCTCAAGCAATACTTGTTTGTTACAATAATATTCTTCACCATGCATCATTACATTGCTTACACTACTTTATATAGATCTCTCTATCTCTTAAGAACATTCTACAGAGGGAATATTTTAGTAGGTGGAACCTTTTAGTAACTCCTTCTATCTTCTAAGAATATTACATAGTATTCACATTATTATAATACATATCTATTATTATTCCCTTGGGTACCTTCATATTACCGCTCGTATGTACACTACATTCCATCCCCTTTTACCCCTTTGCATATTTTGTAACGCTGCACCCCATATTTACCCACTTTTACAAGCTCTCCAAGGTAAACATGAGCTTAGTGCTACTATGACATGACCCAACCTCCAAGTTCCAGTGATGGAAGTGGGGCCTACAAATCGAAAACTTACTGACATCCCTCAGGGACTACAAATCACTCAAAAGCCTAACAATCACACCAAGTGATCAATCACTAAGTTGGAACTCTTTTTCATTGACTTAACTCCATAACCGCACCCATAACACCTCATGCATGTGGTTATGAGGCTATAATCACACCCATAAGCCTAGCTTCTAGCGATTATGACCCAAACTCCTCAAAGTTTGTGCCAACAATTCCAAGTTTTGCGCCACTTTTCAGGCTAGCCTATAGACCACTGCCCATAACTACCTTTAACTTTCCATAATCATGGTTAAGATGATTACAATGCCAACCATTCAAAAGCTTAACAAGATCTTGACTTAGACATGCCTAGTAAATGATAGACATTTCTTCAAACATATGGTAAACATATAAGCTATGGGTCATGAATGCATATTTGATCATAAACTTTCGAATTTCATTTAAGAATTACCAAGAAGGCTCAACACCCTCTCAAGCTAGTTGCAACAACACTTGTTATCCCATGCATTCATCAACCATTCAACAAACAGTTAGGTCCCTATAATA